>RJWJ010023985.1:0-25263 GCA_004363605.1 Indri indri
AAAAAAAGAAGAAAATAATGTCTTTTGCAGCAACATGGATAGAACTGGAGGCCATTATCTTAGACTGAAATAACTCAGGCACAGAAAGGCAAATACCACATGTTCTCCCTTATAAGTGGAACCATCTAATGTGTACAAATGGAAGCTGAGTGTTGAATGACAGACAGTGGAGACTCAGAGGGGCTATAGAGGTCAGGATGTGGGTGATAGGAGGTTGCTTGGTGGGTATAATGTGTTGCTCCAGTGATGGATGCACTGAAGGCCCTGACTTCACCACAGTGCACTATATCAATGTAACAAAACTGCACTTGTATCCCATAAATATATATAAATAAAAATAAATTTAAAAATAAAAATAAAAAATAGAACTCCCATATGACTCAGCAATCTCACTTCTGGTTATTTATCCATAGGTGTTGATATCCAAAAGAATTTATCCAAAGAAATTACAGAGATATGCACACTCTTATGTTCATTGCATTATGTACAGTAGCCAAGATATGGAGACACCTAAATGTCCATTGGTGAATGAATGATAAAGAAATCGTGGGATGTACATATAACAAAATAATATCCCAACTTACAAAGGAAATCTTGCCATTTGCAACAACATGGACAGACCTGGAGAACATTATGCAAAGTGAAATAAGCCATACAGAGAAGGACAAATACTGTATGACCTCACATATATATAATATAAAATAGCCAAACTCAAAGAAGCAGAGACTAGAATGATTGGGGTTAGGGAGAGGGGGATATGTGAGATGTTTGTTAAGGGGTACAAAGTTTCAGCTATGCAAGATGGATATGTTCTGTTAATCTAATATATAGCATGTTAACTATAGGCAACTATTGTACTCATACTTGAGACTTGATTCTAAGTGTTTTCATCACAAACACAGAAAAAAAAGGTAACCGTGAGATGATGGAAATATTAATTATAATAGCTTTTTTGTGGGGATTATTTCACGTTTATGTATATCAAATCATCAGATTGTTTATCTTCAATATATGCAATACAAATATAGATTAAGGTCCAAATCCTATTTATATAACAAGCTATGGCCCCTGTGATATTGTTATTTATAATAAGATATATATGTGTGTGTACGTGTGTGTGTGTGCATGGTCTTTCTCCCCATTTTCTGGAACCGTTGGAATCTCCAAAGTGATGTGTTGTCATCTGTTTGCTAATGAGATGACTAATAGAAGATGGGGCTCTTGGATGACCTTGGGATGGCTCTGGTTGCCAGGGGAGCCAACCATGTGATTAGAGGGTTGAAACTTCCAGTCACAACCCATGACGTCAGCGGAGGGGAGAGGAACTAAAGGTTGAGCACCTCACCAATGAGAAATGATTTAATCAATCATGCTTACATAATGAAGCCTTCATAAAACTCCAAAGGACAGGCTTCAGAAAACTCCTGGATAGCTGAACACATGGAGGTGCCTGGAGGGTGGTGTGCCCAGAGAGGGCACCAAGCCGCATGCCCCTTTTCCCATACCTTGCACTGTGCATCTCTTCCATCTGGCTGTCATTTGTATCCTTTGTAATATCTTTATAATAAATTAGTGAATATACATAAGGTGTTTACCTGAGCTCTGTGAGCCACTCTAGTAAATTAATCAAACCTGATGAGGGGTAACAGGAATTCTGATTTGTAACTGTTCAGTTAGAAGTACAGGTCATGGCCTGGGACTTGTGATTGGCATCTAAAGTGGGGTCAATCTGATGAGACAGAGACCTCAACCTGTGGGATCTTCCAAGTCCCTCAACTACGAGCTAAGCAAACTTGAACATTACTGTCACTCAATCTGAGTCTCTGATATCACATGTTGACAATTAGTAGGGATCCTGTCAAAAAACTCAGGTTTACATCTCTTATGGGTGGACATGCACTACTTCCTTTATTAATTCATCTAAACATCTTTGTTTCTATAGTAATCTGAACACTTAAGCTGTGCAGCTTATATAGCATGTTACCTATTGATTTCACACCTAGTGGCAGACAATTATTCTAAACCAAACATTTTTAGAAAATGTTTATTTCACTAACTTAAGATATCCCTAAGTGGTATCCAAAAATCTGATCATCATAGTGTACTCCAACACAGTCCATTTGTTACAGAAGAGTTGTCCATGGGGTGTAAGCTTTTTTAAAACTGAGTTCGCTCTTTATGATTTATTTCAGATTTTTTAAAAAATGATTTTCTTTCCCAAAGAACCTCATGCTTCTGGTTAAGTCCCCAAATAAATAATTCAAGCATCTCTCTCTCTTTTTCTCTCTCCCTCTCTCTCTGTCTTTCCTTAACTAAATTAATTAAAATATAAAAGTTGATGGAAGACTTGCCCACTCAACCATATAAAATGCCTAATCATGAAAAGGAACTTTCTGCTTACTAAATTACAAACTAAACTAAATATTAATGCAAAAATATTCATTTTAAGAGTACTGTAGGGGGTTTTAAAAATTCCCTTGCACTGGATAATTTTCAGGCTAACCGAAGTCCATATACTTCAGTTATATGAAGTTCATGTCACTGAAGTTCAATAATAGAATATTATGCCAATTCTAAAGCTTAATCTGTGGAGCTATGTTTTACTTTGAGTCACAGCCCTGTCTCTACTTCTTTCCATGGGAGAGAGATTCGATAATATGATATGTTAGATAACCTCCACACATTTAAATGCAAGGGTTCAGTGTGATGAAACTTCTCTTTAAAAATTCAGAAGTATTACAATTAGTTACACTTTACCAATTACGACAAGAAATAGGGACGGAGCCCTTAATTTATGCGCAGCCAGAAGGATATAGATCATATAAGTAAAAGTTGGCTAATATTTGTTTTTGCTTTCTGAAAGCAAAACAAAGCTATATTGATGAAACAAAGGAGATATCACTTGTACAAATCTCTCTCACCTTTAAGTCTGGCTGGAAGAGCCAACTCTGAGTTATTTGCCTCTCTACAGTCATCAGATTTTTATTTTACTTCTTTTTTTTTTTTAACCCCACCAGAATAAAGATTGCATATAGATTTTTATTTTACTTCTAATACCCTTGAACTCATTCCACAAATAACACAGTACTGAACCAAGTAACCTAAACAAATTAAATGCCTATTCTTTGACATGCAAAATATATCAAGTCCTTGGGTTTTATTATTATTTAAAATGTCAGCAATATTTTGCCTGCTGGGAGCACACATTTTCTTCCTATTTTTCAATCTTACTCAAAACACCTTATTGTATATTTTATGAATCATAATGGCCAGGGCTCTTAGCACATGTTTTTCAAAATTATAAAAAATACATGGAGTTCATGGAGGCATTTTAAGTGGTTTTTGCACATGTAGTATCGTCAAGCATTTCTAGAAAACAATGTGATGAGAGAAACGTTCTTGTAATAATTATTCTCTTGTGTGTGACATTCAAGAACAGAAATAAGAAAACTTCACTGAGGAAGCAAGCTGAATTCCCTAACAATATACCAATTACCCATTAAATCTGGAAGCATAGATAATAATACGATTATTATCAGTCTTAACATTGGAAATATATTTGATAACATGATGTATGTATGCCTATATTTCCATCTTTAGGGATACCTGCATACTCAGTTTATGGGCTCTTCTTCACTTTGTGTTGCATAGTCAATAATCTCTCTCTCTCTCTCTCTCTCTCTCTCTCTCTCTCTCTCTCCCTCATGCTCTCTCTCTCTCTCTCCCTCTCCCTCTTTTTTCTCCCATAAACTCTATTTTGAGAAATTCTTCAGTTAGCATCATGCAGATAGACATAGTATCAGAAAGCTTGCTCAAACTAAGTAGACTACAAAAATCATCATGGTGAACTGACCACAGCCTAGCCCATCAAGAAAGACTTTGTAATCCCTGACGCTCTCGGTTACCGAGCAGCGTGCATCACAGGCTTAATAGCATCTACTTCTCTGCACACACATTTCAGTTCCCAGTGGACGCTCAGCCCCTTATAGAAATAGATAACTGATGTGGAGTGGTTCATTACCACTGGGCTTACTATGATTTCAGGCAATTCAAATGGCTTCAGCTCTAAGAAGGGTATTATACTGCCTTTCTCTGCTTCCTTTCCAACCCATTTTTAATTTATTTGCTTTGATTATTTATTTCAGAGTAACACAAACCCTATAAAAAACAACAGTGCTCTTTTTTCCAACTTAGAACTCTGTAAGATTTCCTCTCAGAAGACAGGAGGGTGAACAGGACAGGGTGCAAGCCTTGTTTAAAGAAAAATATGGGTGGGGAAAAGGGTAAAATATCTGCATGACTTATCATTTGCTAAAATTAAAATAATGTTTCTGAGAAAGTAATGCTAGAAAATGAACTGGAAAGATATTGGGGCATAGTCTTGTATACACCCCAGCCAAATATCAAAATTATATCTATATCTATCTCTCTATATATATATTGCTGAATCTATATCTATTACTATATCTGTATCTGTATTTGTATCCATATCTATTAATATAACATCTAAGTTTTTACTGTTGCAGTCAGTCTTAATCCTGCACTTTCCAGGCTGGACTTAGAGGTCACTCAGACTTCTTTTAATTGGGAAATCAAATATTTTCTTTCTGGATGATTCTTTAACATCCAAGTGCTTGTTTTTGTTTTTAACAATGAAATAATCATAATAAAGAGAGTCATTTTAGATCACAATTTTATTTTGTAATCCTCAAGCCTAGACTATAGGTAGAAACTATTTATATACACAAAGCCCAAAAGAAGGTTGGGGGAGGGAAGGGGGAGGAAAGGAACAAATGAATAAACAGGAGAGAAAGAAACGATAGGATTAAAACCAACTTTATTGATAGTCACATTAAATTAAATGGTTTAAATAACCCAATTAAAAGATTGTCAGTTGGCACAAAAACAAGACACAGGTGTTCACTGTCTATATAAAACCCACTTGAAATAGAAAGAAAGAAACAGATTAAAAGGAAAAGAATGGAATATGACCTATCACTCTAAAACTAATTAAATGAAAGCTGGAATGGCTATGTTAATATTACGAAGCTAGAAATAAGAACAAACAATATTACCAGAGATAAAAAGAGCCATTTTATAATGACAATAAAAATGACAATTCATTAAACAGATAACACCAACTTAAATGTTTTTTTCTGCTCTGTGCAGGTTCTCTCCTCTCCTGTATTTTGCCCCATGAATTGTAGCTGCCTTAGCTTCTCCTGACTCCCTGCTCTGTCTCCTGAACTCCCGGAGACCACTGGGCTCTACTGGGCACCGCTACTGTGCCGTGACTTAGACATGCTCTCCAGGCAGCAAGCTGTTAATAAAAGAGTTTACCTTGTTTGTTTTCCTGTTTTCAAGGATCACTGTCTTCTCTTGCCTGATGTCTAATGTCTTGAAAACTGTTGCTTCATGTATTTTATTTTCCATTATTTTTAGTTATTTTGTGTAGGAAGGCAAATCTGGCTCTCGTTTCTCCTTCTTGGGCAGATTAGAAGGAAAAGAACAGGGACATAGTGGAGTGAGGAGAGGGGAGAGACAACAGGCAAATGAAAAAACAATTATGTTTTCATAAGGCTTTTGCTAAACTATTGGCTTCCGAAGGCTGTGACTCCAATTCAATGAGTGTCCTGTTCTCAGGAGGACCTCTCCTCTAATTGGAATTTCACTTACCATAGAACTTTGGACTGAAGATTAATGGGGTTTTATAAAAGAGTGTAATGGGCTTGGGCTAATTGTTTTAATGCCACAAGGCACAGGCATCTCCAAAGTCAGCTGTGTCATTGTTCATAATGGCTCCTTATGTCCACCAGTAAGTAGCACAAAATATGGATGAGAACCTCTATCACAAAGTTTTTCCCCAATCTCATACAGTTCAGTGGTTAGCATTAGAGCTTCAGTAAAACATCACATTAGCTGCTTGGGATGTGTCACTGTCCATGCCATCCTCCTGCCTTGAATCTTTTTTGGACTAAGCTATTTGGAGTAAGAGCAAACAGCAAACAATGCCAGAACACAGAGCTCTTGAGAGGAATCAAGCATTTCCTCCCGGAATAGCAGCAACTCGTGAAGTCAAGGAGAATGATCGAAGAAAGTTGTAATCATTACAAATGGTGAGAAGAGGGAAGGGAAGGGGCAGATTTCTTGCCTCACAGCCACAGCTGGGACATCAGTCATCTTGTAGCTGTCCCTGAAAGCTTGACTAGAAGCAGTGGCACCTGACTCAACCACTGAAATGATACATGGTTTAATTTCAACCTTGAAGTAGGGTCTTTCTCTAGAGTAAAAAAATCACAACAGTTATATTCACCCTCTTTAGCCTCCTCGGCTGGTTGGTAATCTGAAAGGAGAGGATGGAGGGGTGAATAGATACTACTTACGAACCATGCAATATCCAAAGGACATAAAGGACTGAAAACACACAAACCTCTGATTTTTTTCTCCCTTCCTTCTTCCTCTTTTCCTTTCTCCCTCTCTTTTCCCCTTCTTCTTCCCACCCCTCTCACTTTCTCTCTTTTGTTTCTTCTTTTTCTTTCTCCTTCATTTCTTCTTTCGTGAAATAAAAATCCCACCCCAGAAGGGACTGAAATAAAGTTCTGCATGCTTGTAAATGGTGGAGGACAATTTCTGCTCTGAATTTCCTTGTAGCGAGTATAATGAGAAAATTGGTGAGCTTCACAATTCCCAGTAGCACAATGTACTATGCTTGCAAGTCTTACTGCATCTAGAAGCAAAGCGCTGCAGTGCGGGCAAAAAGAGTTGGAATGCTTTACCAGTAGCCTGATGTCTGCCTGACAGAGTAGAAGAAGAAAAGGAGACATGTGGGAAAATGTAGCAATAAGCAGGTCTATTTAATATGAAATTAAAAGGTAAGGGGCAGTTGAATCTGAGCAAAAGCTTTGAACCAACCAGGAATATATACATCAGAGTCAGCTAAACTGCAGGTTCACAAATAGCACTTCTGACACAAATGAAAGATGGTCCCATGAGAATAGTGTAGAAAGAACAGGTGAACACCCACCAGCCTTCGTAGCAATACAAGGATTGGCGACATATGCATCATAAATATGCATCATGGACAGAGACCAATAACTGCCTCACATCTGGAGCAGAGAAAAAGTGACCAAATCCATTCTGCATACTTCCATCCACCAAGGGCAATAATTTGTCAACAGTTTGGTCTACCTAATTAAGACATTAATGTCCATTAAAATGTATTTTGGTTTTTACACCTTTGCTTTAACTTCATATATTTTATCATTTCATATCAGGATTTTCCTTAAGTTCTGTTTCTATAGTTAACAACGAATTGTGAGCATATGAAAAATTAATTACTCTTCACAATAGAAATGTAAGCAGACCCCTACTTCATTAGTTGGCCTAATGTTCCTTTTGCTTATGTTCTTCTTGACTGTAAGTACTGGAAAGAGTTTCATCTTTAGTTTCAATATTTTGTGACTTTGGAATATGGATGAACTGGATTATCTGTCACTGAATAAAAGCTGTTGAAAATTACTCGAATTGTCCCGTTTTAGAGTGCAAAAGCAAGGTGTATCTAATGGCAAATAGCTTCATCTATTCCATACCTTTGTTAAGTAAATGCTCAACAAGACTTTTTAGCTGTGCAGGCAATTTGTATTTTCCATTCTTAAGCACGATTTGTTACTTTTTTCATATATCATCATAATAAAGATTTCAGTAGTATAGTATTGTTGGCTGGATTTCTTGGAAATTTAATCAATGTACTTATTTCCTATAAGGACATTATTTTTTCAGTTTGCTTTTGAGAAATGCAATTTAAAGGGAAAGAGAAAAGAAAATCACTAGCTGAGTGTTAGTAGTAGTAAAAATTCAGAGAGTCTTTGCAGTCTTTTGCAATCTTGATGAGCAAAGGGCCTCGTTCCTGAGGACCCTGCAGACTGGCCCTTCCCCAAGCTTTCCCTTGCCATTTTTGGCATGTCGGCTGTGAGTGAAGTGTCTTGTTTGTCTTCCTTTCATCAGGAAAATATTGTATATGTGGTGATTAAATTCTCTTCTTGCACATGCACAAGAAGCCAATGCCAACAGACAGGGAGGCTGTCCTGAGGTTAACTTCTTCTGTCAGCCTTCACCCTCTTCCTCACTGAGTCGCCACCAAAAGTATAATATCTAAATATCCCTGAGAGACAGATTTCCCAGAAAGACCTAACCGATCTCTTTCCTAGCTACATAAAGTTTCAATGTACTATACAAAGTATGTATGTTTATATTTCTACTATTTTCATTTTATAAGTGGATATTACAGAAAGCAAAAGAAAAAAATTAACAATCTGAAGATTGTAATTTGCATTTATGCATGCTCATTTCTTCTTCTCCCTTTATCCTGGCAGCATAGCTTTCATCACACTAGAGCTCTAAGTTGTAAGTCAGCTTCCCTGTTTCCACCTTCTGCATGAATATTTCAGTATTTAGACTTCCATTTACTGTGGTAGGACGGATAGCATTATCCCCAGGACAGACAGCAACTGAGGCTATAGACATGTTTATTCTCCCTTCTAATGTTCTGCTATATCTAAAGTTCATTTCACTGTTCATATTCTTTTACTGTGCTTATTTTTCAAATATCCATCTTCTAAGATCATATTTTCTGGGTAACAGCATTGACCCAGAGAAGTTATTGGAATAGTGAACAGTGTGGTGTTTGAAATGCAGCCTGCTCAAGTTAGTTCCTTTCAACTTTGCTTCCTGTCATGTGGGACCTGTCTGAGTTCACCACGACCTGAGAAAGAACTCAAACAAGGCAGAACAGAATTTGGAGTTATAAAGAAAGGGGAGAGAGAGAGAATAAGAAAGAGGTTCAGCTGGTAAAATAAAATGCCTCTAGGCCACTCTTAAGACCCTCCTTTTGCCAAGCTGCTGTTTTAATTTTACCACAACTCTCCAGTTAGGAAAGCAAAATGAGTATCTAAAAACGAATCAAAGAACACATCACACATGGTTTACCTAAAATATAACTCTGTGAACACTGGAACAAAAGACAATGAAATGCATCAGTAGAAAGATTAAAGATAAATAAAAACAGTAACAACAACAAGATATTTTCTAGACAACCTATGCTAAACTATGAACCTCGGAGGGCATGAGGAATCACTGAAAAAGAATGATCTCAGGGGCTGTAAGACAGGAGGAAATGCCTAGAGAGAGGGCTCTCGTGGCTACCAGGGCCACCAGCAAAAGAAGAAACCCATTTTAATGCTGAGCTATTAACAGTGTTTATATTTGCACGAGAGTCATATTTTACCTTTTCTATTATACTTTACCAACTATGAGATGATAAAGAGGAAATTAAGAAGATACAGAAAGATGAGAAAAACACAATAGGCAAAGGAGGGGAGAAGTGGGAAGCTGGGCACAGACATTCCAAAATTCCCAGTGCATGCCTGAGACTGCGGATAGTCTTGAATCCCATATATACTGTGATTTTTTTTTTTTTTATCTGATAACCAGATGGCTCTTAAACAACTAACGGACAGGTAAGGTATACAATGTGGATACACCGAATAAAGGCATTATTCACATCTTGGGTAGAGCAGGTCATTGTGAGATTTCATCATGCTTTTCAGGACAGTGTGTAATTTAAAACCTATGAATTAGTTATTTCTAGAATTTTCCATTTACTATTTTTGGACATGGGTAAAGAAAGCTCTGACAGTGAAACCCCAGGTGAGAGGGAACTGTTGTATACATATTGACCAAGACTGCCCTAATGTTTCCCCCAGCTTGACCGAACTTTGCACAGGATTTTTTCTGCCTCTAGGCTCCTGACTTATCTTTTCTTAGAGTGTTTACTTTAGAAAACTTGTCATTGTAAATCCTTTTTCTTCCTCTTTGAGATGTAAATCTTTTTAAAAACTAGTTTCACTACCCAGGAATGTCTTTCTCAAGGACCTGAGAACCATTTATTTGAACTGTAATCATTAAGGAAGAGAGGGTCCCTATCTGTTTCTGTGGGAGGTTAGGAGTCTAACTTCCCAGGGGAAACCTTCACCCAAGTTATGAAACTACCTCCTGTCATGAAAATACAGGAAAGTTTTATTTTCCTTTGGGTAATGTCCGTTAGCAAACATAGAGGGCCTATGATCTCCCCCTCACTCTAAAACTCCACCATTCTTCTCTTTCAGTGGAGTTCAATTCGAACACAGTTTTAGTCACTTTCTCATATTGGAATGTTTCTTGAATAATGTCTTTCTTGCCTATTTAATATTGCCCAGTTCAGTTTTGCTTTGACATGTGCAACAATGATACTCTCATCCACCCTTTTCTCTCCATTTTTGTCTCGATGCAATGGAGAATGGAAAAACTTCGAATAAATAAAGAACCGATCTCTACTTTGTAACTTACCAGCTGTATCCTTAGGCATCCTCTTTGAGCCTTCCTCTCTTAATTTATAAAATTAGCTCTCTTGTATGGTTATTGTAAGAATAAATATAAAATTCCTGGAATAAAACAACCAATAAACATTTTCTGGCCCCCTTTTTAATCAATAACTCTATGTGTGCTCCAAGGCACATTTCTGAATATAACTCTTCATAAGTACCTTCTGATGGTGGTGGTATCAGCCAGGCATATGCTGACAACAGAGGTTTATTGAAAGAAAATACATACCTCCACATGGGCAACTGCCTTTCTCAAATTAGAGTGGATACAGTGTTAAGAAGGACTACCTGGAGTAGGCATTGCTTTCATCATCTGCATATCACAGAGAAGTTATATACTTATGGTCAACAAGATGTTTGTTCCAAATAAAATTGGCCTTCTGTCCGGTGTTTTTTTTTATCCTGAATTTTACGTTGTCCACAGAAACTGAAATTTTACATACATGTATATACATATATTCACATACATACATACATATTAATATATACTTATATGCATATATATGTTCATGTATGTGCATATGTATATCTACATATTATGAAAACCAAAGTCAATAAGTTGGCTATGAAAATGGTTCTTAAGTAGTATTGCCAATTTTGTGTAAGTATTAATAACTATTTCCACATCTGACAGATGTAATGCAGCAGCCCTATTTTACTCAGCAGGAAATGTAGAGGAATAGTTAAAGTCTAACATTATCTCTATGTGGCTTTATTTTTTTGTTGTTTGTTTATAGCAGGTTATTTTCCTAAATGACTTTTATTCCCACTGTTGGGAAAAAAACCTGCCAGTTCTAGAACACCAAACTGTGGCATGGTGTTTGTTTAGGAATATGTTTGGAGGTTGGTAGAGTAAGTATGACTTTTACATTCTTTTAAAATCGATATTAGTTCAACATTCATGGGGTAAAAAAAAAAAAAAAACTGCTGTGTCTTCAGAGCTGAAACGCTTGCTAGAAGTTGCTATGACAATAAACATTATATAGTTGTTCACCTGTACGAAGTCTCGATTCTATTATCAGGTATGTACTCAAGGGCCAAGGTGTCTTCGGGAACAGGGGAGGTTCTGTATCAGACTTTTTGTAGGGAGAGGTTTGACGCATTGGCTGAAAGTTACCTGGAAGCCCTGGAAATGATAGAGCTGTAATTTACCTGTGAGCTGGGTTGAGGGTTGCATCCACCGTGTCCGCATAGTATCTGGGCTCTGCAAGCAGGCGACTCTGCATCATGCTTTATACCCTTCAAAGCACCCTAAAGGAAAGCAGAGGTGACTGAAGGTGGAGGAAGAACACCTCTAGTGCATCTGAAGTCTATCCTAACAATCAGTCTAGTTTGGAAAACTTCCCTATCATATTCCCTGAAGATTAACTGTTTATAAAAGAGCTACCGAGCATTCACCTCCTTTGTTTTTTGTACTGTCATTTCCCTGGGTTTAACTTTGGTTGGAGTCAGAGGGGGCACAGTAAATATGTACAGTTACATGAATTTGAATTTGTAATAAGGCTGTCATTAGCTGCACCCACACAAAGGTGTTAGAATGGTGCGGCAGGTATCGCCCTCAGTGAACTACTCCCACTACCTTTCAAGATATTTAACTAATGTAATTAACGAGTGACAGATCCAGTTTTCCTCTGGTAGAGAAGTAAAGTTAGACACCTGAGCTACCAGTAGCAATGGGCTGACTAAATGCCCTTTGTAATGTCAGAGGTAAACTCCCTCATTGCCAGAGCCCACGAAGGCTTCCTGCAATACTTCTTCCTATTTCCTGCCACCACGTGACGTTTTTCCTCCCCTTATTGTTTTCCCTTCTTTTCCTTCTTCTTCTTCCTCTTCCTGCTCCTCTTTCCTCCACCTCCTCTCTCTTCTTCTCTACCATACTGATAAAATATAAGTGTTTACCGTGCAACAGATACAGAATATACTAGGCTACATGCTTTACTGGCATTATCTCATTAACTTCTCAGAAAAAATTTCAATAAAGTAGGTACTCTCAGCATAGCCATCGTATTAATACAAACGAAATGTGGAGCATTCTGCCACATACAGAAGGCTAAAAATTTTGCAAGTGCCAGAGGTGGGAATGTCTTTTTAAATCTAGAGTCTGAGGCTTTAACTGCTCTACTATACTACCTCTTATCTGAACTTGCTGTTGCCATTGTCTCGGTACATGCCGAAGTGATTAATTAGCTTCTTGTTTTGTCCCTGAAGGTAATAGTATTAATTTATAGAGAGTAGGACTGGCTTCTTAACACACAGAAGAAAAGTTCTTAACCAAAAGGAACAAATCAGTGTTGACTTTGGAAAGAAAACCTAGGGAACTAATGACTAATCTTTTTCAATAAAGAAATAAAAGAAAGAAAAGTAATTGTTTAATGGGAGAGAGGAAAGGGGTTTAAGTGATATACATATGCTTTTATTGTTATTTCTGTTAATAAATCTTTTTAGTGAAATTTTATGTTGCTAATTACACAAAGTATTTTGGGGGAGGGAAAAGACCAAAATACTAAGCAGTTAAATGTAAACTGCAGGAATTGGAACTTCTATTTCCAACCTTGATTCTATAGCTGGAACTGAATTTAACCTTCCTACTTTTACCAACAAGAAAACAACAATATAAGTGAAACAACTTTTTTTCAAATATATATATATATATACATCCACACACACACACATATATATACACACGCATATGGGGAGGAGAGAGAGAAAAAGACATCTATTGACTCTGCTTCTCTGGAGAAACTTAATTAACACACAAATCATAAGGAATGGCCAGTCCTGTCCTGAGGCACTACCAAAGACTTCACAAAGAAGATAAAAACTGGGTTGCGGCACAATCACAATTATACCTACTAAGGTTCTCACCTTATGCCAGTCAGTGTTGTAAGTGCTATGGATGTGCTATTTCATTGACTTTTCATAACTACTGTATGGGCTATAAAACACAATTTGCAGATAAAAAAACTAAGGAAACTAAGGCACAAAAATGAACATAATTTACCTAAGATCTCTTAGTGCTGTATGGTAGAGCCAAGAGACTCCAATTCAGGCCTTTTGATTCCCAAGACTCTTGAGCACTGGGCTCTCAAGGACTCACCTTGAAGGGACAACCAGCTATTGACTAAGTGCAACAGCAAGGGAGGACAGAAAGTGCAGTGACAACAAAAAGACTATGCCCTAGTCATAGAATGGGTGAGAGGGGAGTTCTGTGAGTTCAGAATGAATGACAAGGGGAAGATATGAGGGAGGAAAAGGAGATATAAAATTCGGAAGCTAAGATTTGTGTGATATTCAAAATCATGCAGAAGAATTTTGACCAGCTTTGAAAGGCACTAGGAAGTCCCTAGTTTGTTTCTTAAGCTGGAGGTATGACATTGTAGTGACAACTAATATTTATTGTGTACTTTCCAGGAGCCACACATTATTCTAAGTAATTTGGATACATACCCGTTGTGGCTTCTTAGCATCTCTGCCTGGTAGGTACTATTTGAACTTCCATTTCACAGATGAAAAACTCAATATTGTGGGTAGTTAGGCAGCTGGACCAAGGCCATACTTAGAGAGTAACAGAGCCAGGATTTTAACTAACACAGTCTGACAATAGACCTATACGATGCCTTTGTGATTGAGCAAAATAATTTTGGTCACAGAGTTCAAGGGGACAACATTAAGATCAGAGATACTAAAAAGCTATTGTCATAATTTATATAGAAGAAAATGGAGATCTAAATAAATTCTCTGAGGATGAAAAGAAATTATATTCAATAGGAGACAAGAATTGTGTCTTCAACTGTATTTCCTGCTCATCACATAAGTATTTGTTGATTGATTGCCTTAGTAAATCACAAACTACTAACCTCCCAATAATACTGCTCTCTTTATCTTTAAACTTGTTGCTGAAGAATTTCTGTCTTATAAGTAAGGTCATTCTCTCTTAGTGTCATATTCAGGTAGCCTTCCAGGGATTGCCTTTATAGATACAATGGATTATTTTATCCCTGAACTGGCAAGTTAAATTATATTCTTCTTTATAAAAATATTTACAAATTGTGTAATAATTTATGCTGAAGAATTTACCACAGTAAGCCTCTCACCAACCTATACACAAAATACAATGTCCTGGTCTTTTCCCAAGCCTTGGGGAGGGCTACTTCTGTTTGTAGAGGCCTTAGGGCATGACCAAACCTGCTAAGGAATAACTATTCTTACTGTGAGCGTTCTGTTTGCATTACGACTTCATTTGGTGCTGCGATATAATGTGTACATACCAATTTTCAATTTGTCTAGGAACATTATTTGGTGTCTTAGCTTAGTGTAACTGTCAAAATTATTCATGACTCAGGAACCATGTTATGTTTTCCTGCTTAAAGGATTCAAGTCATAAGATTAAAGGCAAATAGGCTTGGCTCACCTCAGCACACATTTTTAAGTTAGATCCATTGCTACTCCCCACGATCATTAAAAAAAGAAATGTCCTATTGTGTTACTGCAGAAGGTATCCAGAAAAGAAAGTGATCACAAACAAACTTCCTGAGGATTGGAAAGCTCCATGCAAGCAGTCTCTGTTCCCGGTGAGTACTCCAGGATGTTGTGAGTGGTAACAAATAAGTGAATGGGGATTTTAGAAGATAGAGGGGAATCATTAAACCAAAAAGGTGGTTACAACCAAGGCTAAACATCCAGGAACTCTTGTAAGGTTGCCGTGAATGGTTATATAGGTTGTTTACTGCACAAAGACAACAGGTGAAGAGGTTGGTGAGTATGGGCTATGAGGCAGTCTGTGTTCCATTTGATGCATCCTATGATTATGAGGCAACCAGAGGGGATATCTTTATTGTAATTTGCACAACGTTGTCTATGGACAAGCACAGGGTGAACTTGGTGTTTCTGTATCAGTTGTTTATGTGCTAAAGATTAAGCTAGTAATTGTTTTACTTGCAAACGCTTAAAAAATAAACTAAGAACAGGCTGTGGTTGGGTCTTAGAAATAACAGAACCATCAAGATGCTCACAATCATCTCTCTCATCCCCATCCCCATTTCTCTCTGTGTGCCAACCTCATCCTTCTCTACTCCCTCAGAGCAGCTTTCTACACATGTCCAAACATGATTGCTGAGTACATCCACATTTCACATCTTAACGATGTTAGGGAGAAATTGACCTATTGATTTCCCTTGTTCCAAGATTAAGAAAATCTTCAATAGGCAATTCATTTGTTGAGCTACAGTCAGAGTCATCCTGAACCAATCAAATATGGCGAGCAGTTTTTTATATTCATCAGGGTTCCAGAAAAAAATCTTTTTAGAAACTATAGAGGTCAAACTAAGAAGTAGTATTTCAAGAAGTGGATTGCTCTTCCAGGAAGAAGAATTGAATTCAGACAAAACAATTAAGTGCCCATTGAGGCTACATAAATTAGGAAAATGCCAAATCACTCACATGCATGGATTTACCTTTATTTAAAGCAAAGGATACAAAAGAGGAGTCTCTTACACTCCCTCACCCAAAGGCATCAATAACGATCACTGTAGTCCCAATTTGAAACCCCAATCTGAAAGCTCTTTTCTTATATGTTATTCTATTAATATCCTAGTCACCCACTTCCTGCCACAACAGGCTCAATTCATGTCTCATCATCTCCAGGAAACTTTCACTGAGTACTATATTTTATTTTTTCTCCATTCTGGTAACATTGACAACTAGATTTACAAATTACTTTTCTTAATCATACATTGTCTTGTATTGTTCATTAACTATTTTGGGCTTATGGTTCATCTTTCCTATAGAAATTTAAGCTCCATAAATCTATTATAATGACCATTACTGCTACACTAAAAATTAAGATTATGTTAATTCTGATCCCTGCTGCTTATATCATAATGCTGAGTGTACTCTTGATAAATACATAAATAGGAAGAGATTTTGGGAAGACAAGGTTTACCCGTAATTGTACAGAGCACATTTAAGATCGAAGATTCCCAAAGCGGGCAGGATAATGGTTTCATTCCTAAAACATAAATAGGCCACTAAATTCTGAATAATGTATCGAAGGATAAGCTCAAACCTGCAGCATTTGCAAAAGGGTCTACTAACACAACAGCTTGGAGTAAAGGACCAATATTTTCCTTCTCCTCTTCCTTATTTAAGGAATGTTTTAAAAGCAGAGGTAGTTAATAAAATTTACAGAGGGAATTATGTTACTTTCTAGAAAGAAACTGGAGTTTGTGAACACAAATTTTTAAGTCTGGAACTTGTCAACTCAGACCATAAAAATGGCTGGCATATAAGCTCACAAATCTGGACTGACTTAAGTGACTAGCAATTTGAATTTGGTGAAAGCTCCAATTATAGGGGTTATTTAAACACCACAACTATTAAAATCTGAACTAATGAAGTGTTATCATAAAATATTGAAGGGAGAGACTTTCCAGCAAATTCACTGTTAGGACAGAAGCTCTAAGAGTGGTTGAAAACAACTTGTATTTGGAGGTAAGATAAATTTCCTCTTTTATACTTATTCACATTATTGTTTGTTGAATTTATTTGTTGAATATTTTCTCACAGCTGTGGATATTTTGCATTTTAAAAATACATTCACATTTAATCCTTTCATGACCTCATAAGTAAAAGAAAGACATGATTATGACTCTCCTTCAGAGGTAAGCAGAGAAAGGCTTAAAAATGCTCCCTAAGTTGCCCAGGTTGCAGTGAAAATGAGGAGTGTAGTGGGACCAGAAATCCATAACACAGATGTCTTCCCAATATTTCTGATGAGGTAACGACCAACCTGAATGGCAACACTTCTGAGCCAGTAAGGTATAATAAAAAGAAGTGAGATCTGATGGTCTGAGTTTTTAAAGAGAAAAAACACGATGATGTGCCCAGACAGAAAATAATTACATGGCCAAAAAACACTTTATCTCCTCCAGATTAACACGTATAGGTATCAGGAAAAATGTGAAGTAGGTGTCTGGGGCAGAAAAGAGGGGGAGTTCTTTGCTGCTGATTTGAGTTGAGCTTGGTGGCAATGCAAAAGTTATTTTTTTTAATTATTTACCCGTTTCTATTAAAAAGGTATATATAATAAATATAGGTACACAAGTAAATATTCTTTTCTCTCTCACCTCTCTCTGTCCCCCTACCTCCTTTCTGAACTGGTGGGATCAGATAACTGGAACCAAATGAGTGATCTTTGGGGCTTAGTCCCCATAGTATTCTCTCCTTCCCCCTTTTCTGTATTCTACTTCTGCAGAGGTATGTTTATGGAGGAAACTGAATTCACTGTTTGCATACAGCAACATATTTAGCTGGTGGCTATGCAGGTCCAATTAACTCTCTTAACAATATGGGTAAAACGAGGTTATTGGATTATGTTTGTAGCCAATTATAATTGTTTTGGTTGAATACTCCCTCTTGTAAGCTTACTTACAGTTAAGAAAATAGTATTAAAATACTTTATAGTGTGGAAGAAAAAAGCCTAGGGAAATTTGGAAGGGCAATTTCTTTGCTCTAAATCAAGAAACATAACCTCTTATTTGTGTTTGGGCATAAAGTGAAGGCTTTTCTTTTTATTTTTTTGCAGAAATAAAAATAAAAATTTCAGACATAAAACACTTTGAACACACCTGATTATCATCATTATCATTATTATCTTTACCCTATCCTGAAAAGTAATGCCATTGAAGGGAAGCAACATAATAGGAAGGAAAGAATACAACATTTGAGACCAAGCAGACCAGGGTTCTAATGTTGGCTTTGCCTCTGGTGAGCCACAACCTCTATGAACTTAATGCCCTGCTTCAAGAAAGTAGAAATAATATACCTGTTATGCCACTGATGAAATGAAGAAATATACATGAGGTGCTTTAAAAAGTAAAAATCCTAAGATTGATCCAGCAACCCCACTATTGGGTATTTTACTCAAAGGAAAAGAAGACTTTTCATCAAAAAGACACCTGCACTCAAATGTTTATGGCAACACAATTCACAATCACAAAGATGTGGAATCAACCCAAGTGCCCATCAATACATGAGTAGATTAATAAAATATGATATATGTATACCATGGAGTACAACTCAGCCATAAAAAACCGTGAATTAACACCTTTTGCAACAATCTGGATGGAACTGGAGATCATTCTTCTAAGTGAAATATCTCAAGGATAGAAAAACAAACACCACATGTACCCACTATTAAATTGGTACTTACTGATGAGCACACATGTACACAGAGGGAAGTAAAACTCATTGGAAATCAACCACAGGGGTTGGGGGAGAAGGGGAAGGTCGAAATCCTACCTAGTGGGTACAGTGAACACTATTTGGGTGATGGGCTCTCCTATAGCTGGTACTAAAGCATTACAAAAGCGATCCACGTAACCTAAAACATTTTTACTCCCTTAATATTTTGAAATAAAGATAAACAAATAAAAATATAAAGTGGGAAAAATAATCCACAACTGAGAGAAAATATTTGCATAATTATATATTTGATAAGTGACTATATCTAGAATACATAAGAACTCTTAAAATTCAGTAATAAAATGACAAGTCGATTATAAAATGGACAAAAAGATTTGAGTAGACATGTCTCCAAAGAAGATACAAATGGCCAAAAGTTACATGAAATGATGCTTAACATCATTAGAAATCAGGGAAATGCAATTCAAAACCAAAATGGTGTATTACATCATACCCACCAACATAATTATGTCAAAAAGGCAGATAAGAACAAGAGAAAGCAAGATAATAACATGAGTATATAGAGAAGTTGGAACCTTCATACACAGTTGATGGGAATGTAAAATGGTGTAGCCACTTAGGAGTACAGTCTGGCAGTTTCTCTAAAGGCTGAACAGGGTATCCATATTGTCCAGCAATTCTACTCCTTAGGTGTACACCCAAAAGTATCAAAAATATATGCCCACACAAACTTGTACACACACTATCTTAGCAGTGCTATTCATAATTGTCACAAAGTGGAAATAACCCAAATGCCCATCAATTGATGAATGAATAAATGAAATGTGTTTTTTTCATATAATGCAATAATATTCAGGAATAAAAATGGATGAAATATTTATATGTGCTACAACATGAATGGTCCTCAAAAAACATTGTTAGGTGAAAAAAGCCAATCATTAAAGATCACCCCTTACATAATTGTATTTATACAACAATTTTAGAATAGGCATATCTACAGAGAGATAAATTGTTACTTAGGGCTGGGCGGGGTGGATGATAGGATGAAACAGTAAAACACTGCTAATGGGTATGGGGTCTCTTACTGGGGACTGGGGTGATGAAAGAAAATGTCCTAAAATTGATTGTGATGATGGTTGTACAGCTCAGTGAACATATTATACTAAAAACTGTTGAATAATACATTTTAAATTGGTGTGATGGTCAATTTTATATGTCAACTAAGGCCACGGTACACGGATATTTGTACAAATATGTCTGTATTTTGCTGCAAAGGTATTTTTAGATGAGATTAACATTTAAGGCAGTAGACTTTGAGTAAAGCAAATAACGCTTGATGTGAGTGGACCTCCAGCAATCAGTTGACAGTCTTAAGAAAAAGACTGACCTCTCTGGACGAAGAAGAGATTCTGCCAGCAGACTGCCTTTGGGCTAGAACTGCAACATCAGCTCTTCCCTAGATCTTCACACTGCCAGCCCTCGCTGCAGATTTTGGACTTGCCAGGCTCAACAATTTTGTGAGCCAATTCCTTAAAATCACACACACTCTCTCTCTCTCTCTCTCTCTCTCTCTCTCTCTCTCTCTCTCTCTCTCTCTTTCTCTTACTCACACTCGAACATGCTAATACAGTGGTTAAATTATATGGTATGAGAATTATATCTTAATAAAACAGTTACTAACCAGCACCTTTAATAAAAACATTGAACAGATATTTGAATAGGCACTTCACAAAAAAGACTATAGAATCACGAATAAGCACTTGAAAAAATGCCCTACCACATGAGTTATCAGAGAAATGAAAAGTAAAACCGAGACAAAATATTAACACACAAACATTGGAATGGCTACAATTAGTCTATTAATACTATGTTTCCGCAAGGGTGCGGAACAACTGGAACTCTTGCAAACCGTTAAAAAGAAAACTGATTGGGAAACTTTTAGGCATTTTCTTCAAAAATTAAACATGCACCTATGGTGTGACTAGGCCATTGCAATTCCACATCTTTACTCAAGTAAAGTCTTTTACAGGAGTGTTCATACCAGCTATGCTCTCAATAGCCAAGTCCAGAAACGACACAAATGCTCATCACGAGGTGAATGAATAAACAAAATGTTGTATAACCATGGAATGGAAAAATATCCAGTAATAAATACTAATGTGTTACTTGTAAGGACAACAAGAGGAATGAATCTCAAAATTGTTATCTTGAGTGAAAGAAGCCAGACACAAAATAGTACCCACAATGTTTACATACATTCCTGAAAACAAAAAATACAGTTATGGTGACTTTTTAAAATAAAAAAGGTCAATGATTGGCTGAGGCTAGAGGTTAATGGGGCTATAAAGAGATATTTTTCGGGCGATGGAAATGTTCTCTGTTGATTGTGATGATGGTTTCACAGCTGTATACATCTCTCAAAATTCATCAAATATTATATTTGAAATGGTGGATGTATTGTATCCAATTTTTAACTCAATAAAGCTAATTTTAAAATGAGGAAACAAGACTGTCAGTTTTAATGAAATAATTTTGATTTGTGAATTCCACTGAGAATCTGAAGAAAGCTGCCTACTTGACTAAAGAAAAAAATACATACGTGTACATTATTGCACACAATATTTTAAGGAGTTGGAGATCCATGGAAGCCCATCTTAATTCTCAATAAGAATTCTGCATAGGGTAATGAAAATCAGGGCTTAGGGCAATTGGTGTTAAGTCCATACCTTTGGGCACTCAGTGTAGAATGAATTTTAATTGCCATATAATCATCTCCCATTTCTCCCGTTGTCTAATATGTGTTAATTGAGCCTCTTCAACTATGGTATTGGCTAAAAATATTTACAGCATACATGCAGAGAAAAAAAAAACTGCAAGGAAATATACCAACCCACATGCCAAATTAAATAAATAATTAACTTTCAAGGACAGCCCCAAATTTAAGGTAATTTCAATTACTGTATTTTTATAAAGCATCTTGTTAAATATTTATTTAAATAGGTTGTAAATTATAGAAATTTTTATTTAAGCATATGCATTAATCAGGGCAAATAATCACACAAAATATATATAGTTTATATATTTAAGGTTTAGGAGACATGAAGAAGAATGTGAATTTAACTCCTCATCCAGATATATCCGAGGTTAATTTTGTGCTGAATTGATAATGTGCAAACTGTAGAAATAGAGGACTCTTTCTGCTTTAGCAGCAACTGATTTTGCATCTAGCATGTTATTTCAAATTCATTAAATCAGAAAATATAGCTAGTGTAATATATTAATGTCATGAAGTTTTCAAATAATGTATACTGAAGCCAGATGAATAAGAAATTATGCTAAACAAAATTCTAAATCACAGTAAAGTATTATTTAAAATGATGCTCTACACTTAAATGTTGCCAGGTACTTTCATATTCTTTATAAGTATTTTCTTGTTATATTATATGTCTTTATATATAATGCATATATAAAGAGATGCATTATGTTTCATCAGGGCAGAAAGATTTGACCAAAAGCTTCAGGATGTCCCTGTAGGATAAATAAATGAATATATATCACCATATCAAAAAGCTATTGGACATACTCACGAATGTGTTTTTCCAGAAAAGTTCTTCCAGAAAAGTCAGAGGATTCTGAGACATCAGGCAAATACCATGACAGAGAATTTGGCTAAGTAACTAATGGACAGAATCGTGATTTTGGCAGTTTCTGGGAGAGCTGAATGCAGGTAATGAACATTTATAGTCAAAAAGAATGAGCTAAATGTAGCCCTTTTATTTTGAGATTTTTATTTTGATATACTTTCAAACTTATAAAATCCTACCAAGAATTGTACAAAATAAAATATACACTTAAACCATATTTACTAAATGTTAATATTTTATTATATTTGTTTTATCATTCCCTCTCTGTCTCTGTGTCTTAATCTATACATGCATAACACACACACACACACACACACACACACACACACACACACACACCTTTTACAGGAAGTTGGAGATATACCTTTTCACCCTTAAATTTATCAGAGTATGTTTCTTAAAAACAAAGATATTTTATCACGCGACTAAGGTACGATTAGCAAAATCACAAAAAGTAATAGTATCTAATAATATGTAATCCACAGTCCATGTTCAAATGTCTCCAACTTTTACAATAATTTTCTTCCTAACTTTGTTTGGCTATGTTTGTTTTCTGGTCCAGCAATAAGGCAGTATCATAGATGGCATTTAGTCAACATTGCTCTTTAGTCTTACACATTCTGGAAAATTCTTCACCCTACCCTTGCCTTTCATGAACTTGACATTTTATAAAGAGAATAGTCAGTTATTTTGTAGAATGTCTATTTGTGGTTCTCTGATATTTTGCCCATAAATAGATTTACAATATGCATATTTGGCAATAAAACCTTGCCTCTGGTGATCACCCTTCTCAGTGCATCATGTCAGGAGGTATCTTACTTGCATTTATCCCATTGTTGGCGATGCTACCTTTGGCAAACTGGTTCTGATGGTTTCTGCCACATTTTTTTTTTCATTTGAAAGTTCTTATTTTTCTGTATTTTGTTTAATAATTTGTGGGGATATGTTTTTGACTTTATGTAAATATCCTTTCATCATCAAATTTTTACCCGCAAGTCTTAGACAGAAAGTAGATTTTTCAGACACGCCTTGATCTGTTTAAATAATATCATAGAGCTCTATTTCTTTCTTCACTTCTCAGAAAAATCCATTTTAATCTTAAAAAAGTAAATGTTCTCCAAATGGGAAAATAACAACAATGACAACAACAAAAAACACCGTTAAATGTGTCCCAGAATCAAGTACAAGATAGAGTTAAGCAGATGACCTCTTATAACCCTTCATATTCCAAGATTCTATAAGATTATTCAAGTAAAGGGAATATTCAGTGTTCCAAATGGTTGTCTTTATACCACACAGTGAAATTCTCTCTGCTTAATCCATTATTATGGCTAATAAAAGGTTGACTATATTTATAATCGATCAACCCACCATATCTACATTAGAAGAATTTAGTTAGTGCCCTATTACAATTTCAGCAATTCTCTTTATCCTCCATCTGTATTTCAGGACACTAAGAATACAGTCCATGCTTACTCTCGTCTTTGTATCCCTGTACCTACCTGGCATATGAGCCCTAGCGGGCTCTCAATGAGTACATTCTCAAAGAATGAATATACAAACCTCTAACTTCATAGGGGTACCTACCTTCATGTCTCCAGAAAAAGGCAGACTTATAAAAATTTAGAACCCATAAACTGGTTCTGAATGCATCATAAAAATGGATTAAATATGATAGAGATCTCCTGATATTCAAGAGTGAGCCATAGAGAGACCTTTAGAAAACTCCAGATTTGGGAACACTAACAAATGTATAACACAGGAAGAAGTTCAGGAGTAAAAAGAAAAGCAGGAGCATTCTGAAGCCTGATATTCTCACAAGTACATCCTGATCACCAAGAACACATTGGTCTTTCCATAATTTGAGCATGGACCTGATGTTATTTGCGCATTTCAAGGAACAGTTTACGCTAGATTGGGGTACTAGATACTAAGGCGGGGATATTTGATTCTTTCAAAAATTAGGGTCATCCCTGAGTGGTTATTAGAGTGCAACTAATTTCCTCAAACCAAGATCATACTTCCTTACCTAAGATCACCTTTCATGACTAACTCACGTTTTGTATTTTTATGAATGGATGCGCTTATATATGGGCCTTAGAAATACAAGGCTTTTAGAAACATGATTATCCTTTCAAAACAGATATAGAGAAACAGAAACATTTTTCTTATCTAAATCGTATCTTGAGATCAGACATGAGACTACATGATACTATCTCTTTTTGTACTTCAGTGATTTTCTTAGGGATTTAATAGTTTTGGTATGTACAAACTGTGTTTCTCTAGGTCATACCAGGATGGGAGTAAAAATGAGATAAAAATAATAATTAACAGTATTTCTCTGGATTTTGTTCCCACCCACAGATATAGACAAAATTTTCATCATTTATATCCTTCAGGGTCCCTCATTTGTTTATATCTTATAGTCCCCAGCAAGGGCCTCACACGGACAAATTTGCCACAACAGGTCCCCCATTTGGATCTCTGTGGTCCAGGACATTGTGTGAGTGCCTGACCACTCCCTCTCTCCCCGCGAGGACAATTTTGTGTGCTGGGCCCACAGTTTCCTGAGCCCTCAAGTGGTCTCTTGGCAGCTCATGGCACAGACAACATGGCCTCTTTTGCCAGCCTCTACAGCCAGTGTGTGATATACAGCAATCCTGGAGCCCCTGAAGTTCTTTCTGGAAGTATTGAAGAAGTCTGGAACCTGGGCATAGGGGTTTTATTTGTGCTAAACTTTGCCACATGGTTGTCAAGTGGAATCTTGCTTTGTTCTCCAATGTCTTACAGAACGTTTAGTGTAAGCAAGTCTTTTTATTTTCGATTAAAGCAGGTCTCTTTTTAGGACCCAGATATGAGTCCATGAGGGATGGACCATGGGGAAGCTATCTAGCAGAAATCATGCTATTCTCATAATTGACCCTCTTCCTTGAGAATGAGGCTAGTGTATATGTCCAACCGCCTCTCCAGAAGGATCAGTTCTCTTCCAGGATACAACT
>RJWJ010023986.1:0-25270 GCA_004363605.1 Indri indri
TCAAAGATGTGGGAGAAGATAGAGTTGGAAAATTTACTTATATTTATGAAAGTATATTCTTTAGAGGGATTTTAATTTTACCATTCAGTATATGTTTTATTTAAAGTTTGTATAAGAACATTAACTACCATTCAGTACAATCAGATATGTCCTGCATCCTATTCTGAAACTCATTACCCTACATGCAAAACAACCAAAATCTGGAAGGCAGATGAAGGAGAAAGAAGCCAGAAGAGAATAAGCAATTTAAATATGCTTCTGTGTGCAGACAGAAGTGATAAAGGCTGTCTTTGAGAATATGTTGATTTGAACAGTGGAGCACAAGCCTTATTGTTCACTTGAGAGAACAGGCACATAATGATCTTTACTGAGTTAGTATTATGTTTGGAAACATTAGCATTCAGATTAAGTTCCATGTGTAAGATTACTGTGTGTGTGTTCACACATGACTAAATAAAACCTCTAGGAAAGGTGATGTCTATATGAATGCAGTGCTTCTCGTCCTGGTTTTTTTTGTAAATCCTTACCTGGAAGTAGATCTAAGTCATCCAAAAGCAACTAATATTAAAATTGACCTTAATAAATGCAAATTATAAAATAAATCATAGTTTAGTATTTTATTTTACTAAGCAATAATACCATGGTTGAAATGGCATAGTTTCCTAGTAATCTGTAAAAGTGATTAATTTTTAATATCTAGTGATCCATTAAAATGTAATTCAAGATTTAACAAAATACACCTGTGACTCTAGATATGGAAATGAATATTATGCAAATTAATTGAAGAACAATCAGTATTTAGGGTTTTATTGTTTGTATATTTAGTGCTCTACGAACTACCTTTAAACTCATTGAGTTTGACCTACGACTCTTCATAGACAGACTTGAAGATTGAATTTTTTATTATTATAGAATAAGTTCTGAAGTGAGGGTAAGTTGTGATAAGTTCATTGTTGATTTTAAGCAGTGTAATTTTTTGATTTACTAACAATGAATCTCTCAAGAACATTTCTTGTGTGTTTCCGAGTCCAATAAATATTTTAAACTCAAAAAGTAATACTTTGTTTGGTATAGATAATATCTATCATTAGGTAATTTTTATTTACTATTCTATTTTATTTACTATTTTATTTCCATTCATACTCACTCAACATATTTTTACATTTATTTTAACAAAGAAGGAAATTTATTTCAGAGACCTAATTTTATCATTTTTACTTCATTTCTTTCAGAGTATTCCTTAAAATTGTAAATTCCTTCATCAATTTTCTAATAGCCCTAAAATAATAATCAATTTCCTAGAAGTTTTCTTATCTTAGAAAAAATGACATTCAAATATGGAAATTTATGATAAGTTGCTATTTAGAAACTGAATGAAATTTACTGATTGAAGAGCATATTAGTCAACTTTGGAATGACAGTTAAATATACCAAATCTAATCACTCGTGCATTTAAGTATCACATTACAGAGAAATATCTGTTTAAATATAGAATCGTGTAATCTTAGTGTTCTTTTATATGGGCATGTAGTGAGGCAGTAAATGAACCATTCTGCCTTATATTTTGTTTTACTAGAAAGTGTTGGAGCTCTGGGGTTCTTTACCATGTCTTCTGCTTTCTTCTTGTCCTTTCTACCGGAGAGAAAGAAGAGACTAGATCATATCAAGAACATGGAGACGCTAAAAAAAAAGAGCAAGCGCACGTCTGTGTTCCTCACCCTCAGGAAAATCAATCTGGGGTCATTGGGGGAAGAATTCAAACAGACTTATTTTGGAAAAAAACAAACACTCTCTAACCTTTCTTGGTGAGAATCCCTGGGATGTCAAATAAGAGCTGTATAAAAGAAACGATAAGTAAGAGAAGTTCAAAGAAAGAGTTTATGAGGTTTCAAAGGGGAAACGAGGATATATGATTGGAGACATCAGAAAGATGTTAACATTCCTTCATTCTTCACCATTTTCTCCCCTACTATGAGCCTGGAAGTGTGGTAGATGCTGGGAACGCAGGGCTGAGCAAAAACAGATCCAGTATCTGTTCTCATAGAGCTTCTCTTCAAGTGAGACATTTAAATAAACAAATATAAAATTGCATTGTAACAAATGTTAAGAAAGGAAGGTATACATGACATGAGAGACTAAGATAGGGGAATTGTCTAAGTCACAGAGATTGGGGAAGCTTCTCACAGGAGTTGATTCAAGTGGCCTTTGTGGAGAAAACTCCATTTCTGCTAAGGATTTTTGCCTTTATAGATAAATATTAGAATATAGCCTGCATAGAAAATATGTAAGTTATTGCCGTTAAGAGATAAGAAAAATGAGGAATTTATTATGTATATAGTTTTCCAGGGCTGTCAAGATAAAATACCACAAATTGGCTAGCTTAAAACAACAGGAATTTATTCTATCACAGTTTTGTAAGTTAGAAGTCTGAAATCAAGGTGTTGGCTGGTTCCTGTTCTCTCTGAAGACTCTAGGGTAGACTGTCCCATGCCTTTCTCTTAACTTCTGGCATTGCTAGCAATCCTTGGCATTCCTTGTATTGCAGACAGATCACTTCCATCTCTGGTCTCTGTTGTCACATGGTGTTCTTCCTGCGTTTCTTTGTCCAAATTTATTTCTTCTTATAGGACATCAGACATTTTTAGATTAAGGGTCCACCCTAATCCACTATGACCTTTTCTAACTTGATTACATCTAAAAAGACCATATTTCCAAATAATGTCACATTGCAGATTCTGGACAGGCATGAATTTAGGAGTGGTGGTGGTAGTGAAACTCAGTACAATGTGAAACCCAGAAAATGGCTAAAATAGCAGGTCAGTATCCAATCTTTTACCTGGGCGTCATTATAACTGGAAATGATATTTGGTTTGGTGTTTGTGAAAACGTGACCTCATGTATATATTAATAAAGAGGGGCAGAGTGATGTGAGGGCTCTCAGAGGAAGGAGAAAAAAATGTCCTGGGCATAAAATCAGAAGCAGCATTTCACTTGCTATTCAGCCTTCCATGTCATTTCAAATTTTTAAACATTCTTAACACTTTAAATATAACACCCAAAAAATCAATGTACTATTTGTTTTTAGTTGATATCATGATAATTTTTGGAATAATTACCTCATATACATGTATACATGTATTTTGCTCAATACTTAAATTTCTGAATTTTATTAACATCATATGTTTTATTTCTTCTACAAATTAAACTCTTATTCTTTTAGGGATCAACAAAACAGAGAATAATAAAATTCAAATTACAAAGACCAACATTTAAGAGTATAGAAAAAATGGAATGATAATAGGGACCAGTTAATTATAATTTCCTTTATAAAAGGGTGGGAAGACCCACAAGATATGGATCTCATGATGTAAAATTATAGGATCTTATCTAC
Organism: Indri indri; assembly: GCA_004363605.1. Taxonomy (NCBI): domain Eukaryota; kingdom Metazoa; phylum Chordata; class Mammalia; order Primates; family Indriidae; genus Indri; species Indri indri. The sequence continues at coordinate 3,392 of RJWJ010023986.1, forward strand.
ATTGAGATCACCTAGCTGTTCTATAATTGATACAAAAGAATGTAATATGAATTTCCTTAACCAGACTGTGATTTCATTAGTCTTAGTTAATTTACGTTTATAAATTCTCAAAATTTTAATTTGATTTAGAGACAGGTATTATTTTTAATGTACTTCACTTTTCAAAGAATTAAATCGATAACTTACATTGTTTTCAACATATTTGTTTTATTATCTGCTTATGTTGGTCAACCACTCTTTTCATAGTTTCATCATAATATTCATCAGTTGGCAATGGTAAGCACTGTGTCAAAGTTGCTTTTATAGTAAAGTGGAGAGATCACACTGAATGGTGATTTTTTTGCCTATTTGTGCTTCAGGGTTTAGAAGGCCATGTTTACAATATCCTATACCATTTACCAATTCTGGCTATTTAGAGACAGAGTGAAAAGGAAGAGGAGATAAAACAAAAACAACTAGAAAAAGAATGGCAAAAAATATGATGAGAAAACATGATGCCTCAGACTACATAATTTTCTTTTTAGTGAATATTTCCTACAGAAGTCATTTTAGATTAATTTACATAGCTAAAACAATTGGTTAACAAGTAAAAATATCAGTTTGATGACTATTTCTTTCTTCAATGCTGTAATGGAAATAATTTCCTTAATGATAAACACATTTCTTTATCATTTTAGAAAATTTAAAACTTATGACATAAAAATCAAGCTTATAGCTTTAAAGAATTCAGCCTTTTTCTCTCAAAATAGGAAAACTTCTGTTAACCTTTTCCCCTAATGAACAAGCAAATCATTCACTTAGGGAAAATTGTTTGGGTTGGCTTTCTGTTCTTTTGTGTTGATGAATTGCAGCATTTTTAGACTGTGTACTTCATCACATAAATTTCTGACCTCAATTATACTTCTCAGAATACAACAGGTAGTGAATAATGGAATTGTTCACGGGGCTTTTAAAGTTGCATTTAAAGAATGAGATGAAAATATATTATAGAATTTTCTACCAGAACATCTTGTATTCATCAAGGTTGACTATCAATTGGAATTTCTTAACTCTGTGCTTTAAATCTTACCCTTTAAATTGCATATATATTATTATATTAAAAATAAAAACAGACAGTGAAAATATAGAAATGCAGCGATTTATTTTAAAATATAATAATAAATGCTATCTGGATTGAGTGAGTAATCTAGACAAGAGACAGTGTTATAAGATTATTACCAACATATAAAAAATATTGAACTGGAGACAGTTTCAGCTTATTATATGCCCAGGAATAAGGAGAGTGAGTCAGGAGGACTGGGAATGAAGAAGAACACAGATGATGCAGTTGCTCATCACGGTAGAGCACATGGCAAATGATATTCTTTGTATTAGGCCCACTGAATTTTAATAAAACCAGATGTTATATTGCAGTCTTTATCCAATATAAGTTCTGTTGAACAATCTTTCTTTAACCAATTAACTCAATTTACTTATACTCCCTATTGTTTTCCTAAAACATGCTGAATTAAGGTTAGGTCATGTATTATGCTTTCAGAGTTCCCTACGACGGCACTGCTGCTACCGCTTCTTGAGTTGTATGCCTACCAGCTTCCCACCTTGTCGAAAACCAGTGGATGCTCGACAATTAAGAGTTCATTCCAAAGTATATTTTATTTGCTGGTTTTGATTTGTGCCCTCAAGAAGTTATATGCAGTAATGGCAGAAAGGTAAAGACCACTAATCCTGCAAATGGATATAAAATAACAGAAAGAGAAAATGTTAAATTGTGAAAAAACTGTAGAAGAGGGGGTGATATAAACAAAAGTCAAAGAAGAAAAGAGTAAAACAAATGAAAAAGATGGTGAAGTTTGGTGAAAATAACAGAGCCAGTGTGTGTAATCATGTTGCCTAGATTAAAATTTCCTTTATGTTTTTCACTCTGGCATCATTAAAGTTCTGGTCAGTGTGACTGGCATTATCCAAGGACTCCTTTTATTTCTAATTTTCTCTAAAAGTGAATAGGCATTTAGGCATTGGAAATTACTTAATTTTTTTCTGTAATAATTATAGTTAACATTTATGTAGCACTAATTCTGTGTCAGGCTTTATGTTTTCTGCATTATATGTAAATTCATTTGATCCTCACAACAACCTATGAGGATGCTCTATTATAATCTCATTTTACGGTTGAGAAAACTAAGTCAGCCAAACACTGGGGCCTATTCACTGGAAACCCATATTCCCTTCTCATCAAACATACAAATCAGGTTTTATTGTAAATTTCAAATTGCAGAGAACACATTCTTTTAGATTTTATTTGTCTTCTGGGCCAAACATCTCACTTTACACCTGAGGAAACTCAGGTTCAAAGAAGAGAAAAGACATTCTGAAGCACTTGCAGAAAATGAAGAGTAGGCCTTCATAGGTTTTCTGGTCTGCAGGCTAGTGCCCTCCCTCACTGAATATCAGGGCAGGTCAATAGAACCTTAATCAAAACCCTGGTACACTTTTAATTTCATATTCAAATTGATATAACCATTGCAAATTTTTGGCTTTCAAATTTTCATGTGAATCCTGGAAATAATCTGTATATTGAAACAGATTCTTTTTACAATACCTGGAGGCAAACCAACATTTCAACACATACGAAACTCATCTTTGGCCTGAATTTTTCCCATGTCTGAGATAGCACAAATATTTTTTGTTAAGGACATCTGCCCCCTTTCAGGCAAAACCTGTATTTTAATCTGTTTACATATACAAGTCATGGCTAAAACCCAGTTTGTAGTACTAGTATCAAATGACATCTGCTTATGTTAGCAGCAGGGAAGAATAATCATCTGTTAGAAGAAGTAAAGTCATTTATCAACATTAAAAATATTGAAATTTTATGAGAAAATCTAATATCTATAGAGTTCATCCTACCTGAGAAATATAATGTTAAAGACTATACCTTTTGATGACTACAAAAGACCCAAATATTCAATTAATTTTTAAAAATAAAAATGTAAACACAGCTGCTATTAATAAAATTTCTACTAGTTTTCTAGCATTTAGGGAGCACTGTCCATATTTTTTTTTTACTTAGAATTGGAGCAAAATAACATAGCTAATAAAGCATCCATTCTATTTTGTATCTAGGATTTAACATAAGTGTAAAATATTTTTCTCAAGTCAAATGGTCTGGCGTTATAAAAGTTTTCCAAATTAAATTTACTTTATTAACATTTAAAAACAGGTGATGACAGCAGCTAATTTTCTGCCTAGAAAATTATATGTTTGAAAGGTGAATATTTGTTCAGTTTTCTCTACAAAGATTCATTTTTTAGAATTGTCTTTCTGTACTGTACATGATTTTCTTAAGGAGACTTGGCCTTGATATTTCTTAGATTTATTTGAAATGTATTAGATTTTGAGTACTTCAATTTACTGAAGAAAGCATGTCCTTTGCAGTGCTTCTCATAAATGTATCAGTTATTCAAAGGATAACCCCTTAATTAGTGCCACTGGCCATATTATTCTCTGTTATTAAAACACTATGGTAGCTTTATCAAATGAGTAAGGAATTTAATTGAGGCTAAAATTTGTTTGTGGAATACTAAATACATTTGGAATTTAGGCTCCTGAATTGTACCTTGTAAGTATTTACAGTACCATTGGCTGATTAGCTACTGAAAGTCCATATGTAATGTTAACTGAGGCTTTTCAAGCTTTAGATATCGACATTTTTCAATATTAAAGTTATTATCAACTGTTACCCTTATATATAACTTTTCCTTTGTGGACTTTATTAGATTTTTCAGGAGGATGCAAAAAATACTTTCACTCCAAATGGAGAACTTCTTGTTTTAGATTTAATTACCTTTCACTGGTCTGCCAGATAGGTATATTTGAAAAACATTAAAAATAGCAAATTAGCTCTTAGCTAAGAAGTCAGCTTTCATTAGAAGGACCTAGTATCTATTAAAAGAAATATAAATAACTCTTCCAAGTTCACCGATCTACTCTAAATCTAAAATATGAAATATACATAAACTTTAGGTTGTAGCTCAGTTCAATTCAACAAGCATTTATTGACTAAGTCCTTTGTTAGGCTCTGGAGACAAAAGATAAATAAGACATGATTCCTGTCTTTGAGGATCATTCAGTTCTTCAAGGAAAGACTGATCAATAAGCACATAATGTCAATGCAGCGTGGTGCTGCAATAGAAGTATATGCAAGCGGATGCTCACCCTGAATATGTCATGTGATCCTTTTTGAAGTTTTGCTAACATTCTGTAGATCAGGGGTTGGCAAACTTTTTCTTTGAAGGGCCAGATAGTAAATATTTTCAGCTTTGCTGGCTGTATAATTTCTGTCACAACTACTCGACTCTTGCATCGTGGCTCAAGAGCAGCCATATACAATAAATAAAGGAATGAGCATGGTGAGTGATACCACCCCCTGGTATAAATAATCACTGCCTGCTGCTTAGGGCGGTACCTTAAACCTATTTACCCTTCCCGTCATGCATAGTTTCTTTATTCTTTCTCTTCTATTCTCTATTTTCTTCTCATTGTTTTTTTATGCTGAGTTGAAGCTGCAATCCATAATCATAATTAGTCATGCTGATAGCCCTAAGAACAGAGATGTCAGTCACTTATTTTGTAGAACTATCCATTGATAATAATAGCTATCATTTTAAAACTTTTTTGTATGGAGAACATGCTCAATTATGTTATAACTCATTTAATCCTTAAAATTACCCTGCGAGGTAGATATCATTTTCATTCACATATAAAGAAAGTAGGCCTTGGAGAGGGGACATGGAAAAAGATTATGTAACTGACAAAAGACAGAAAGCAGTATGTTAATTGCACTACATCACAGTCATGACCTTTAAAACACTGCAGCATACACAGAAAACTCCAGTCCTGTTTATAGGATCAATAGCTAGGGTGACCAAACACCTTGTCCTGGTTTTTCTGAGGGATTTCTCCACACAGGAGATTTTAGTGCTAAAACGAGAAAGGTTGCAGGCCAACCAAGACAATTTGTTAACTCTATCAATGGCTTCAACTCTTAAACTCCAGTGATTTTCAAATTTTAATGTTCTTAAGAATCACCTGCAGATCTTGTGGTTCTGTGAGTGTGATTCTGATTCAGATTCAGATTGAATAGATAGATGGGGCCTGAGAATTTGCGTTTTCAACAAGCTCTTGGGTGATGTTGATGCTTCTTGTCTGTTTACATTTTTTTTTTTAATTTCAGCATATTACAGGGGTACAAATGTTTAGGTTACATATGTTGCTATTGCCCCACCTGAGTCAGAACTTCAAGTGTGTCCATCCCCTAGACGATGCACACCACACACATTAGGTATGAATATACCCATCCCCTCTACCCCCCTCCCATCTGCCTGATACCTGATAAATGTTACTACTATATGTGCACATAAGTGTTGATCAGTCAATAGCAATTTGATGGTGAGTACCTGTGGTGCTTGTTTTTCCATTCTTGAGATACTTCACTTAGTAGAGTGGCCTCCAGCTCTATCCAGGATAATACAAGAGGTGCTAAATTACCTGTTTTTTTGTGGCTGAGTAGTATTCCATGGTATACATATACCACATTTTATTAATCCACTCATGTATTGATGGGCACTTGGATTGTTCCCACATCTTTGTAATTGTGAATTGTGCTGCTGTAAACATTCAAGTGCAGCACTATATAGATTCTAGTTATCAGCCCTTTATCAGATGTGTAGCACGGGAATATTTTCTCTCATTCTGTAGTTTGTCTGTTTGCTCTTGTGATAATTTCCTTGGCTGTGCAGAAGCTTTTTAGTTCGATCAGGCCCCATTTATTTATTTTTGGTGTTGCTGTGATTGCCTTTGGGGACTTCTTCATAAATTCTTTCCCTAGGCCAATGTCAATATGAGTTTTTCCAACATTTTCTTCTAGAATTATTAAGGTTTCATGCCTTAGGTTTAAGTCTGTTATCCACTCTGAGTTGATTTTTGTGAAAGGGGAAAGTCTCAGATCCTGTTTCAGTCTTCTACATTGGCTATCCAATTTTAAATGCCTATATCCAAAAGACAGAAAGATTGCAAACCAACAATCTAATGAATCATCTCAAAGAATTGGAAAAGGATGAGCAAACCAACACCAGATTCAGCAGAAGAAAAGAAATAACAAAGATCAGAGCAGAACTAAATGAAATCAGTAATAAAAAAACTATACAGAAGATTAATAAAAAAAGTTGGTTCTTTGAAAAAATAAACAAAATTGACACACCTCTTGCTAGATTAAGGAGAAGCAGAAAGCAAAGGTCTCTAATAAGCTGAATAGGAATGAACAAGGAGAAATTACAACTTATACCATGGAAATACAAAATATCATCTATGAATACTATAAAAATCTCTATGCACATAAACTTGAAAACATCGAGGAAATGGACAAATTCTTAGAAACACACAGCCTCCCTAGGCTCAATCAGGAAGAAATAGAATTCCTGAACAGACCAACATCAAGTACCAAAATTGAAGCAGCAATAAAAAACCTTCCTAAAAAGAAACATCCCAGACCATATGGTTTCACGCCCAAATTTTACCAGACCTACAAAGAAGAACTTGTGCCTATCCTGCAGAAATTATTACACAACATTGAGAAGGAAGGAATCCTCCCCAACACATTTGATGAAGCCAAGATCACCGTGATACCAAAACCAGGAAAAGAAACAACAAAAAAAGAAAACTACAGACCGATATCCTTTATAAATATAGATGCAGAAATTCTTAACAAAATCTTAGCAATCCAAATCCAGGTGCTTATCAAAAAAAAAAAAAAATTCATCATGACCAAGAAGACTTCATCCCAGAGATTCAGGGATGTTTCAACATATGCAAATCTATAAATGTAATTCACCACATAAATAGAAGTAAAAGCAAAGACCATATGATCCTCTCAATAGACGCAAAAAAAGCATTCGACAAAATTCAGCACGCTTTATGATAAGAATGCTTAACAAAATAGGCATAGATGGGACTTACCCGAAAATGATAAAAGCCATATAAGACAAACCTACAGCCAACATCATACCGAATGGGGAAAAATTGAAAGCATTCTTCCTTAGAACAGGAACCAGACAAGGTTGCCCTCTATCACCACTTGTATTCAACATAGTGCTGGAAGTCCTAGCCAGAGCAGTCAGACAAAAGAAGGAAATCAAGGGCATCCAATTGGGGACAGAAGAGGTCAAATTGTCTGTTTACATTTTGAGTAGCAAAGTATCCTTGCCCAATCTCAGGGCTCAAGAAAGACTTCATGAGTCAGAGCCTGCATTTTAACATGATCCTCTAGGTGATGAACTCATTCAAGTTTAAGGAACTCTGTTATAGTCTACATCTTATTGGAGTAAAATAATCTTCACCTGTGCATATTTCTTTTGGTTTAAGTGAGCGTCCCTGATATCTAGATGAAGCTGAGCAAATGCTTTCACCAATCTGCCTTATTTCACCTTTCTGGGAGTTTGGACATCACTTTTCTTGCACAATTATCTATCTGTTGATTCCTTATTTTTAATAAAGTGCTCTTTAGCTTTCTGGAACCTGATTCTTTAAGCTCTATGTTATGTGTTTATTTCTGTGACTATTATTCTACAAAAGAAAATTTTTCCACTTAAAAAAATCATGTGCTCAGCATTGAAAAGAGCCTAAAAGTAATTTACTTTCAACTGTAAAATTTTCCATCAGAATATAGTACAGGTTGAGCTTCCCAAATCTTAAAATCTGAATAAATCTGAAATCTAAAATGATTTAAAATCCAAAACTTTTTAAGCATCAACAGTCCACCACAAGTCGAAAATTTCACAGCTGAGCTCATGTGATGTGTCACAGCCAAAATGTAGGCATACAACAGTTCACTCAGTATTTCTGAAGAAAAAAAGACCTTCCCAGTTCCTTTCAGCTGTGATATATCTTTTCCATTCACACCCAAATTCCCCATACAAGCATGCCCACAAAGTGTAACAAAATGGCACATGTGCATGCCAGACAGCCAACAACAAGGTCCTCATGAGGCCCCACATGGGTCCAAGACCTACATGCATTACTCACTGTTTTTTTTTTTTTTGTTTGTTTGTTTGTTTGTTTGTTTTTTATTCTCTGCTCTTTGGTGCAAAGGTGTTATTAAAAATGTCGCAAAGGTGTGAGGATACCCCTATGGGTAACAGTGTTAAGAAAAGGAGGAAGCATTTATACTTATCTATAGCACAGAAAGACAACCTGTTGGAGAAACTGGACCATGGTATAAGTGTGAAATATCTTACGGAATAATATGGTGTTGCAATGACCATCATGTTACCTAAAGAACCCAAAGGTTGGACTGTTGAAGTTCTGTGCTGAAAATGATAAAGGCGAGCTAATGAAAAACAGGAAAACAATGCATAAGGCTAAAAATGAAGATCTCTATTGTGTATTGAAAGAGTGGATTCACCAGTGTTACAGTGAACACAGGCTACTTAAAGGCATGCTGATCACAAAATAAGCAAAAATCCAACATGATGAACTGACAATTGAGAGGAACAGTGAATATTCAACAGGCAGGTTGTGGAAATTTAAGAAAAGATATTCCATCAAATTTTTAAAGATTTGTGGTGATAAAGCATCTGCTTTTTAGGAGGCAGCAGAGAAATTTATTGATATATTTGTCAAGGTCATCACTGATAAAAATCTGATATATGAACAAGTCTATAATGCTGATGAAACATCACTGTTTTGTGATAGCCCTTCAGAAAGACACTGACTACACTGATGAGACATCCCCTGCAGGAACCGAGGATGCCAAGGACAGAATAACTGTGCTGAGATTTGTTAATTCAGCAGTCATGCGTAAGTATACACATGCTATGGTAGGCAAAAGCTTGCATCTACACTGTGTTCAAGGTGTGAATTTTTTACCAGTCCAGTATTATGCTGACAAAAAGGCATGGATCACCACAGACATCTTTTCTAATTTGTTTCACAACTTTTGTATACCGATGGCTCATGCTCACTGCAGGGAAGCTGGACTGGATGAGGACTGCAAGATTTTGTTATTCCTTGAAAAGTGTTATGTTCATTCTTCAGTTGAAATTCTCATGAAAAATAATGTTCTGTCATGTACTTTACCCCAAATATGACTTCATTAATTCAGCCATGTGACCAGGGTATCCTTAGATCAATGAAGAATAAATATAAAATTACTTTCTTCAACAGCATGCTAGCAGCAGTGAACTGAGGCTTGCCTGTGGAAGATTTTCAAAAGGAGTTAGCATGAAAAATGCCATATATACTCTTGCCATCATTTGGAACATGGTAACTAAAGGCACAGTTGGGCATGCCTGGCACAACCTCTGGCCTATGACTACGACTACATTAAAGGAGGATTCCATATGTCAAGTGACAAAAAAATGATGTGTGACCTCCTTACACATGCAAAAAATATACTTTCCATATCTGTCAGTAAGCTGGAAGAAGTGAATAGTGAAGAAGTAATGAGGCTCCATTTGTTCACTCATTGATCAATGGTGAAATGGTTCTGAATCCAGGTGATCATGATAATAGTGATGATGAAGATGGTATTGTTAATATTTTAAAAAGCTAGGCAGCAGAATTCCTCCTCATTACTAGAGGACTCATTTCCTCGTCTCTCAACTGCCTCTAATGTTCTTTCTCACCTAAAAAAATAAAATACAGTGTACAGAAACCTTGTAGTCAAAATACAACATTGTAGGTCGAGACTAAAAGCCTGCCATTGTTTGTTGTTGCTGTTGTTGAACAGCTGATACAGATAATGATGCTACTCTGCTGATAATTACCCTAAACACATTATTTTTTTGCTGTATTAATGATATGTCATATTTTTTACTTTTGAGTATTGTGTGAATAAATGTAAGAAAATGATTGCTTATTGGTAACATGTTTATTCAGAGTGAGGAATAGTGGTGATGCCAAACAACCACAGATTGTTTGCATGGGTGGCTGACAGTGACTTCTTTGCTTTTTGATAGTTCGGTTTGTACAGAAACTTTGTTTCATGCACAAAATTATTAAAAATATTATATCAAATTACTTTCAAGATATGTGTATGAGGTATATATGAAAAAAATAAATTTTGTGTTTAGACTTGGGTACAATCCTGAGATATCTCATTATTTATATGCAAATAGTCCCCCTAAAATCCAAAAACTTTTGGTCCTAAGCATTTAGGATAAGGAATACTCAATCTGTATATAAGATTGTGACACTAGTAAATTTGCTGTCTCAAAATTCCTCCCCTGAGGCACCAGAAAAAAAGAGTGAATAAAATGAAATTTATTTGGAATAGGTGCTTCCTCTTGCTAAGGCATTGCTTGCAATGAAATGAAAAGGTATAGCAAATATACCGTCAGTTGTTATTTCTCTGTTTTCACTACATGCTAAGCATTGTTGTAAGTAATTTACATTTTAGATCACTTAATGTTTGTAAAGACCTTGTGAGGTAGATAGTATCATTATCCCCCATTCTCAAGTAAAGTGGCTGAGCAGATAAAGGTTAATAATTTGTTCAAGGTCAAAGAGCTAATGAGTGGTCAAGTCAGGAATATGAATGCCAGCAATTCAAGTTCAGTGCAAATGCTCTTAACCACCACACTGAGTGGACGGAATTTCAGCTCATGTTTAATTCCTTTCACAGCACTGACCACAATTTATAGTTATTCATTTTTATTTTTACATTCAATTTGCCTTCTTCTCAAGATTAAATCTCCTTCTGAAAAAGAATCATGTTTGTCTGGCTCCCTATTGTATTTTAAGTCACAGACACATACTAAGTGCCCAGTAAATATTTGTGAAAGGAATGAATAAACAAAACAAATATTGTAAGGTTTGTAATCTATGTACATTCAAAGTATAAGGAAGCATAGAAGAGAAAAAAGATAAGTCAGTCTGCAAGACTTGGGTATCCCACTCTTATATTGTGAAGCATTGTGACTTTGGATGCTGAGGTGACACTTCCACAGCATCTATTGATCAAACCTCCATCTGAGACAATTATAAGTCACCATGTTAATAGCAAGTTAGAAAGGGCTTTTTAAGAAGTTATAAATACATTATTTGGTGTATATATACTTCATTTTATTTTAGGTTTAAGAAATCAAAATAGTCATTTCTTGCTTTAGTTTGAAAGATGTCTTTGGGCTTATTTGGAAATAATATTGCTGCCATAAGCCATCTTCTGAATGCTTAAAAATCATGTTTCCTATGATAATTTGTAAGATGTTGCAACACCATTTGACTAAAAGCAGTGAACTGAGTTTCCAATACAATTTAAATATTTACTGTGGTTAAGACATGCAGAGTAATAGCCTTAAATACTTCCTGCTGCTCTAAAACTAAATCCTGTGCTGGGAGCTTGCCAGGCTCCTTGTGATTATCATCTCTAGCTCTGTTCATTATTGTTTCCACCTGGAATGCCTTTCCCTTTGACTAGGTCGTTTGAAACCTTGAAGCTCTCTAAGGGCCACCTAAAATGCCCCAACAGGATGTTGCCTTACAAGAGGACTCCGGCTGCCCTGACAATTGCCTCCTTTGCCCTCTGGTCCTTTCACCCTGTCACAACCTCTGCTGACTCATTTTCCGGGTACAGTGGCATTTTCTTATTCCCTTGTTTTTTGTTAGGAATAATTCGTGTTTCTGTAACTAGGTCATACTTGCCTGAATGCAAGGACTGTGTTTTATATGTCTTACCAAACCCAGAACTGTACCCATATCAGATATATAGTAAATACTCATTGAATGGTTCATTTGATTTGAAAATTATCTAAATTTACCTATGTTATCTTTTCTGTGAGAGTTATGCAGAATGTTACTTATCCCAGAACTTTTGCAAGATACTTAAACCTACTTCTAAACCCAGTTATAGCTGGCGGAAGTCTTTTTTGCTTTTCCCTTACAGAATACAGTTCCTTGTGATTGGGAGTCTGAGGAAGAAGGAAAACAGAGAGAAAGAAACCGTTTCATCTTCCTCTAACTGCATAGGGCCCTTGAGGCTTTTAACAGCCACCTCTAAATCAGTTGAACAGATATTTTCACTAAAAGATGGGATGTAGTTTCTGAAATATTGAAAAATTTCTTTGTCAAATTGTTATTACTGTTTGCATTTTACATTCAGCAAAACACAAAACATATTTTTATTAAGCCTTTTCTTTTTGGAATCTGTGAGCATATGCATTATTTGTGTGTAGCTTTGTAAACAAGAATATACGAGTACCTTATAGATATTTGTTTGATTTTTGGCACCATTAATTTTGTGATTATAAAATTTCTGTTTCCATTTAATCACAATTATTGCAAAGATTAATCCTCTACATAGCCCATTATCTTGATAGGAAACTAGATTCTAAAGGTAAGTATATAACCTATTAATGCAAATTAAACATTCTGTGATGCCTCTTCCCTCTCACAAGTCTTACATGTGTTAATTAATTTCTTTTATAGAATTAAAAATATGTTACCCTAGGGACCAGAAAAAGATAGAGATGTATACATAACCAATTGCAGTCCTAGTAAATTTTTGGTTAATTTACAAGTTAACAAGTATCAGGTGGAGAGTTTAGAAGTGGGCTGGGTTTTTTTGTTTTTTTTTTTCTTTTCTCTTTTTTATTTGCCTTTTTCTATAGAAACTTTCTAGGCAAGAAGTGGGCTGTTTTAAGCCAGAATAGCTGGGAGGAATGAAAAAAGTTGTGCTGAAAGTAGATTTATCTAGCAGACTGTAGGAGAATATGTGAAGCTGATCCAAGTAGAAAAATCTGGAAGAAGAACAACTACACAGGCTACCTTCAGGCACGTGAATACAGTTGGGGAGATGGAAAAAGAGGTATCTGGTGAACATACTACTTCAATTTTTGATGGGGCCAAAAAATAATATCTAGCTGATCATCAGAAAGGCTTCTAGGGGCTACAGATTTCGGAGGTCTGGGATGAGATTTGAGAAACTTCATTTAAGAAGCAGTCCCTTCCTTACGATAGCCCTGTAGTATAGTTTCAAGTCCAGTAAATTGATACCTCCCATTTTGTTTTTATTGCCTAAGATTGCTTTTGCTACACGGGGTCTTCTCTGGTTCCATACGAAGCATAAAATTATTTTTTCTATATCCATGAAAAATGATGTTGGTATTTTAATAGGGATTGCATTGAATCTGTACATCACTTTGGGTAGTATAGACATTTTAACAATGTTGATTCTGCAGACCCATGAGCATGGAATAGTTTTCCACCTGTTTATGTCCTCTGCTATTTCCTTCCTCAGTGTTTCATAGTTCTCCCTGTAGAGGTCTTTTACCTCCTTAGTTAAATATATTCCTAGGTACTTTATTTTCTTTGTTGCTATTGTGAAGGTATTGAGTCTTTGATTTGATTCTTAGTTTGAGTGTTATCAGCATACATGAATGCCTCTGATTTGTGTGCATTGATTTTGTATCCTGAGACTTTACTGAATTCATTTATCGATTCCAGGAGTCTCTTGGTTGAATCCTTGGGGTTTTCTAGATATAATATCATATCATCAGCAAAGAGTGAGAGTTTGATCTCTTCTGCCCCCTTTCAGATGCCCTTAATTCTGCTCTCTTGTCTAATTGCTGTAGCAAGGACTTCCAACAATATGTTGAATAGAAGTGGAGATACTGGGCAACCTTCTCTGGTTCCAGTTCTAAGTGGGAATGCTTTCATTTTTTCCCCATTCAGTGTGAAGTTGGCTGTGGGTTTGTCATATATGGCATCATTTTTAGGTAAGCCCTGTCTATGCCTATTTTGTTAAGCGTTCTTATCATAAAAGGGTGTTGAATTTTGTCAAATGCTTTTTCTGAGTCTATTGAGAGGATCATATGGTCTTTGTTTTTGCTTCTATTTATACAGTGAATTACATTTATAGATTTGCATATGTTGAACAATCCCTGTATCTCTGGGATGAAGCCCACTTGGTCATGATGGATTATTTTCTTGATAAGCACCTGGATTCGGTTTGCTAGGATTTTGTTGAGAATTGTTGTGTCTATATTCATAAGGGATATTGGTCTGTAGTTTTCTTTTTTTGTTGCATCCTTTTCTGGTTTTGGCATCAGGGTTATGTTGGCTTCATAAAGTGTGTTGGGGAGGATTCCATCCTTCTTGATGTTGTGGAATAATTTCTGCAGGATAGGCACCAGTTCTTCTTTGTAGGTGAGAACAGGGACATTGAGCAGTGGAACAGAACTGAGAACTCAGATATAAAACCATCCTCATATAGCCATCTAATCTTTGACAAAGCAGACACAAACATACACTGGGGAAAAGAATCCTTATTCAATAAATGGCGCTGGGAAAACTGGATAGCCACATGTAGAAGACTGAACCAGGATCCACACCTTTCACCTCTCACAAAAATCAACTCATGGTGGGTAACAGACTTAAACCTAAGATGTGAAACGATTAGAATTCTAGAAGAAAATGTTGGAAAAACCCTTATAGACATTGGCCTAGGCAAAAAATTTTTGAAGAAGACCCCAAAGGCAATCACAGCAACAACAAAAATAAATAAATGGGACCTGGTTGAATTAAAAAGCTTCTGCACAGCCAAAGAAACTGTCACAAGAGCAAACAGACAACCTACAGAATGGGAGAAAATTTTTACATGCTACACATCCGATAAAGGTCTGATAACCAGAATCTATTTAGAACTCAGGAAAATCAGCAAGAAAAAATCAAACAACCTTCTCAAAAAGTGGGCAAAGGACATAAACAGAAACCTTTCAAAAGAACACAGAATAATGGCCAAGAAACATATGAAAAAAAATGGTCAACATCTCTAATCATCAGGGAAATGCAAATCAAAACCACAGTGAGGTATCACTTATCTCCAGTGAGACTGGCCTTTATCAAAAAGTCCCAAAACAATAAATGTTGGCATGGAAGCAGAAAGATAGGGACACTCATACACTGCTGGTGGCACTGCAAACTAGTGCAACCTCTGTGGAAAGCAATGTGGAGATATCTTAAAGAGATACAAGTACAACTACCATTTGATCCAGCAATCCCATTACTTGGCAACTACCCAAAAGAACAAAAGTCACTCTATAAAAAAGATACCTGCACTTGAATGTTCATAGCACAATTCACAATTGCAAAGATGTGGAAACAACCCAAGTGCCCATCAATACGTGAGTGGATTAATAAAATGTCGTGTATGTATACCATGGAGTACTATTCAGCTTTAAGAAACAATGGTGATATAGCACCTCTTATATTCTCCTGGATAGAACTGGAACCCATTCTACTAAGTGAAGTATACCAAGAATAGAAAAATAAGCACCACATGTACTCAGCAGCAAATTGGTTTCACTGATCAACACCTAAGTGCACATATAAGAATAACATTTATTGGGTGTCACGCAGGTTGGAGGGGGGAGGAGGGGATGGGTATATGCATACCTAATGAGTGCCATGGGCTCCATCTGGGGGATAGACACGCTTGAAGCTCTGACTTGGGGGACAGGGGGGTAAGAGCAACATATGTAACCTAAACATCTGTACCCCCACAATATACTGAAATAAAAAAAAAAGAAAAAAAAGAAAGAAGCAGTCCCTTCGAGATTTGAAAGGTTGGCTAAGCTTGAGAAGTACAGAACTGCCCCTCACCCCCAATCGAAGACCTCAGTGGATGTCTGAAACTGTGGATAGAACCACACCCTGTATAGACTATGTTTTTCCTGTACATACATGCCTATGATAAAGTTAAATTTATAAATTAGGCACAGTAAGAAATTAACAACGATGCCCAAAATAAAATGGAACAATTATAATACTATACCAGCATCACTACTCTTGCACTTTGGGGCCATTATTAAGTATAATAAAATAAGGGTAACTTGAATACACATACACTGCAATACAGGAATGGTCAACCTGATAACCAAGAGGGCTACTAAGTGATTAACAGGCTGGGAACTTATACAGCAAGACCATGCTGGGCAAAGGAATGATTCACAACCTGAGCAGGATGCAGCAGGATGGTGTGAGACTTCATCGTGCTCATTAGAATGGTGCACAATTTAAAATTTATGAATTGTTTATTTTTGCACTTTTACATTTAATAATTTTGGACTGTGGTCAATTGCAACTAACTGTAACTGAGGAAACCGAAACTTTGAATAAAGGAGGACTACTGTAATGATTCCTAAGACTTCAAGAAGCCTAGTCTCAAGCCAACTTTGGGGCCAGGCATTCAGGCAGAAGTTTCTTGGACTAAAGAAAATCAAGTAGGCTCTCAGTCTACCACTGGCCCAGTCAAAACCAGACCTTATAACAGTGGTGGCTTTGTTTTCCATTTTGAGAAGCTCAGGCTTTGTGTTGTGGAGGAAGGGAAGCCCCAATCTAGCCTGGGGTTTCAAGCTAATCAACCTTCTAGCATTCCTCTCAGTTTCATGCCTGGTCAAGCCATCGTTATTTTAGAGAATTAGTAGAAATGTATATTCTATAGAGTGTGAGCAAAGTGAGTACTCTAAGTTCATTAAAGTGTAAAGGAAATTTGTTTGTTTGTTTTAAATAAATGCTATATGTTCATATTATTCCTTAAAAATAAATATTTTGTAAAAAAAAAAGGGCAAATCCAGTTGTCACATTTTAATGATATCCATCTATTATGTAAAATTAATCTGATGATGACCAGATGCTAATGCTAAATTTTGTCTTTTGAGAGCAGTAGTTTCAAATGCGAGTTGTTTCATAACCACCTGAAGAACTTATTAAAACATGGCTTGTTGGATCTCACTACCAATTTTCTGATTCAGACTGGGGTAGAACATAAGAATTTTCATTTCTACCAAATTCTCAAAATGTTGATGCTGCTGGTCCAAGGTACTCTGAGAACCACTGTCTAGAGAATAGAGTGAGAACAGAGGAGGGAACAATTTTCATTAGTGTTTATTAGTATGTAGTAATTTTAGGACTTAATTATTGTGATAGTATTGCCCAAAGGATGAAAATGCCACATTCAAATTTTAATATGATAATACACCACTATAAAAGATAGCCAGGTCCAAGCGATAGAATCATTGAAAAATAGTAAGAGTATACACTGATTTGACAGACTAGGCATTATTACCTATGTGACTATTCTGGCCTTCCTAATTTTTTTTTTCAAATTTACTCTGCTATCTTTGGAGGAAGTTGAAGTGATACTTGTAGACCACACATTAAAAGATTAATTAACTCTTATTTACCTCTGGACTGATGGTCAGTAAAATAGGTTTATGCCATGTTGATTAAGTTTTCTTACTGATAAATTAAGGAGTAGGACTATCACTAGGTAGTCTCAAAATACTTTTTTTTTTAATTCATTGGTGCCAAAACCTCAAGAGCACTATTGATTAGCTAATATTTTACAGCAAAATCTAGGTTTGTTTACAACATAAGCATTTCTTGATTTTTATCTTTATGCCAACTCCTCTTGTTAGTTTCATATCAAAATAATGTATTTATAAAATATCATGTAACAGGAGAAAACAAAACAAATGGTGATAAAATCATGGTTAAAATTGACTTATTTGCTAAGATGTTTCTTGACTGTCTTTGAGTTTACTCATATGAGGATAAATATGTGTATTTGATGGGAATTTAATACCCTCCCCACCAATGGTGAAGGACAGTGCTTAGAATTGGTGCCTTTGAAGTTGTGGGGTGGATCTTGATTAACACCACACAGAATATTATTGTACGCTAATCTTATGTAGCACCTAGTTTTAACCTGGCCAATAATGTTACTTTTAATCTTTATTCCCTAAGGATGAACTAAAGGAGTGATGGAAGGATCTTGTTGGCTATCTGTAGTCCAACTCAAGTAAAACATTAAATAACAGCCGTATTGTCTAAAACTATTTAGCATTACTTTTATTGACTCAAAATCAATTATGCAATATTTTCCAAAGGGATAAGTGCACACTTGGTAGTATTTTGCAGAGAACATAACTTTCTAAGACCCTTAAACACTTTACTTTCATTTGACGTCTCCAGTCTGTTCCCATAACTGGTTCTGGTATCACCATCTTCCTTCCATGTTACTACTTCAAAATATTTGTTTTGGCAGCAAAATTCTCTTAATATAGCTTTGTTAAGTGTTGGGAGTTAGTTATTTTTTTAATAAAATAAGTCCCAAGGTAGGATTGTTGTAAGGGATTTGAAAATAGTAGGAAATAAAGAAATAATATAGATGGGAGAAATGATTGAGACGGAGACAAAGTGTAGTTTAAATGATGGGGGAGTTGGGAGTTTTTAGTATTTTTGTGAGTTGTGAGACACCGACTGAAATTCCACGTCAGTATTTATTGTTATAGTAAATAGTTGTCTTTTGTTAGAGAATTATTTGTACAGTTTATTTTTTGAGGTTTCCAAGGAAACTTATTTAATTTTATCTACAAGAATAGACAGTTATAAATTTTTTTTTAAGATAAGTATGTTAAGTCCTAAGTTAGAAATAGACCTAGCTGAGTACACAAATTAAAGATAAAATGTATAAAATGAGAACACCGAGTCTCTGTACTACTTTAATTTATTTCTCCTAAACACAGAGACTTGTAGTCAGGAGTGAAGTAGGAATAGTCTTGAAGTTTGGGATAATTCCAGCCATAAGTTATCTGCTGGGCAGGCATTTTAATCAGCTTCTCCGCCAAGGACCCAAACCGAGCTTTTGCCTTGCAAAAAAGTTCAAGGTGATGGCTGGCAGCAAAGAAGAAACGTTGCTTTGCAAATGTCCTCTGACAGTGTCTCCCTTGTTGGAAGCAGCTTCTATTTTGTGAACTAACATGTCCACAGATTCCTTTAAGGCAAAGCCCTACAAAACCCCTGAAATTTTTCACATCTGTTAGCCTATTTCCCAACAGTTAAGTGGTCCTATTTTCCATCTGAACTTAAAGAATGCTTGTCTCAAAAGGTAAAATGGAGAAACATAATGGCTGTTTTTGTGTGAAGTCATGGATTCACCAGCTTTCATTCAATAGTGTTTGGCCAGCTGAGGAGAAATGTGAAATAATTTTGCTGAGGAGATCTTGCTGCCTAGTGTCTTTTAGTGAAATGATTTGGTGCTTCCCTTGGCGGGCTTTATCGTAGCTGTCTATTCTAGTCTTAGTAGGACCTTGTCTACTGGTATAGTGTAATATACCAGACGAGGGTGTTCTTTCAATATAGGATAGTTTGTAGCTCTCAAATTCTACTAGATTATGCATCTTCTTCTAGTTTCCCACATATAATGTACATGTTCACCCACTTTTAAAATTATGCACAGATTACACAATGTTTGGTTTAAAGAGATTGCCATCTTTTAAAAAAGCACAGGCACTAATTTTAGAATTATCAAATTTTGACTTCTATCAAAATGTCTTGGCTCTTGAGATTTGTACTGTTTTATGATTTACTGCATGACTCACCTCTCATTCTTTCAGGAACTAACTTTCCCCCGCCCCTTAATCCATAGTCAGGGTCATCCATATTTGTACAGGGCCCTATTCTCTTGGCCATAGTTGAGGGGCCCACCGAAGGGCTTCTAATATAATCTTATAGATTCAGGAATTCAAGAGAGGGACTAATTTTGATTATTTCAAGTTTAATATCTGGAGGAAGCATTTCATTGGCCCAGCTTATTGACCTTTAGACCACTTCCCATATAAAAACTAAGAAAGTCTCAGCTAATTTGTTTTCTCTTGTCTACAGAGAAATGTAATATATATTAATAGAAAGAGAGAAGAGTAAAGCCATTGTTCAGATAAGCAGAGAAGAGAGTTGGAGAAACTTAATAGTGTTGAAGTCTGTAGCTCCAGTTGTATCTGAAGCCTTGTCCCATTCTAGCTTATAGATCAGCTTGGTTGTCCATTGAGATACCCCAATATCTTTCTCAAAGTTTTACCATTTTGCTTTATGATGTCCAAGTTGGTTTGCTGCTGGTTATAGACAAGATCTTACCTAATACGTGAGGAGAGCAGAAGTCTGAAGGTGTAAAGTGTGCCAAGAGACCTTGGTCCAATGCTACTTAGAGTATATTACAAAGTTGTGTCCCCGCCATCATCCTTCATACAGATTATGCTATTTGGATACTCCAATATTGTGTTTTGTGAATCAGTGTGTTTATTAAGGATTATTTTAACAAACTTAAGTAGCATCATAATTGGTGACATGTTCAAAGCATAATAGAACAGTAAAAAGCTATCACCATTACAGTCAATATGAAGGTTATCGGTTTCATTGTGAAAGACTATTTTTTAGGAAAAACACAGGAAAAAGAATGTGCAGCAACATCAGTAAATTAACTAATGTGTTAAGTCTGGAACATACTGACTTTGTCCAAGCAAAAATCCCTATGCAGGAGAAAATTGGGAGAATATGGCCAATGGCTAATATTCTTTGAGGCATTATCAGTTAATTCAGAAATAAAATATTTATTCCTGAACTAATGTTTTATATAGTTACTATCTTCAGTACAATTATTTTTATTATTCATATTAATGTGTTATGGCCATTATTTTTTTATCCTTCTAGAATAAGGTGGAAAAATCACAGCCCTCAGGCCAAATCTGGCCTACTGCCAGTTTTTGTAAATAAAGTATTTTTTGGAACACAGCGATGCCCATTCATTTAGTATTGTCCATGGCTGCTTTCAAACTACAATGGCAGTTGAGTAGTTGTGAAAGAAAACATCTGCCTTACAAAACCTCAAGGCACATATACCTGGCCATTTACAGAAAAAAGTTTGTCGACCCATATGATGAAAATGCTTTTTCTGCTTTATATGAGAAAATCAATTGTGATTTAAACATATTTGTATAATCCTCAACTTTTCAGGACCAAAAACACTATGTAAATGTAGAAACAGATGTGTACATTTTGTATTCCTTTTGTCCAGTACAGCCTAGATGTACAAATTTGTGTGATAAATAAATTAATAAATCACCTAATTCTTATGGTAGTTCTCCCTATTTGGGAAAATTCTCATTGAATTTGAATTACATCCCTGAATGTTTTCTAATTTTCTAGAGTCTCCAGAAGTGGCCCTTCTTATATACAACTCTCTTGGTCTCCTGAGACTCTAGCTCTCTGGGACCAGGGGAGATTTTCCTAAATTCCCTCCTCTCATTTATGTGGATTTCCACTCCTTATGTTTTGATTGGTTCTCAGAACCATCCTAAGATTAATTTGCCACAAGCTAAGGCATGGCAGGATTTAAACCCTGATCCCATGACGCTAAAGGTGCATGCAGTGTGTCAGCCATAGGGGGCACACTCTTAAGGTTAAAATCCCACCTCTCGTCATTTACAAGGGGTGCTATTAGGCAAGTCATTTAATTTTTACAGTGGCCTCCAAGGCTCTACATGATTGAAAACACACAGATACAAACGTGTATAATGGTGGGTGTCCATATTATACCTTCCTGGCCTCATCTCCTATGATTCTTTCTCTTCTTGCTGCTCCTTACTCAAGACAGGTACGCTGCTGTTACCTCTAGATCTTTGTCTCTGATGTCACTTCTGTCAGGGATGCATTCTCTTAGATATCTGTATGATTTACTCTCTCACAGCCTTGATGCCTTCCCTGGGAACTATATTGAAAACTATACAACTCCCATCCCTGACCATACACACAGTCCCTATCCCTATTTATTTATTATTTGAACACTTAGTATCATTTGATGTTAAATAAATACATTTTACTGCTTCATTTTATTTGTCTGACTACTGGAAATTAGCCAGTTTAACTTCAGAAATTTTTGACTATTTTGTTCCATAATGTATTCCTTGTATTATACTTAGAACAAAAGTTTCTCATAAAATATAAGTTGAACAAATGAATAGTTGACACAAACCATTTGGAAATGAATGA
>RJWJ010023987.1:0-25277 GCA_004363605.1 Indri indri
AAAAAAAAAAAAAAAAAAAAAAGGAGAAACAGGGCAATCCCAAATAAAGAAGAAGGAATGAAATAATAAAGCTTGGGGTATAAATCAGAAAAATTAAGAACAAAAAAATATAAAATATCAGCAAAACAAAAGCTGATTTTTTGAAAACGTTAGTCAGGCAGACTAATGAGAGTATTGTCTTGTCGAATCTAATGGTCAATTCCCAGTTCTCATAGCCTCACTTTGTTTAATCTTCTTTTATGGTTCTTCCTCGTCTTCCCAATTTCTCGATGTTAAATGGTGCCAGGGCTCAGCACTTGGAACTTTTTTCTTTTCTAGCTACACTCATTCCTTTGGTGACCTCATGTGTATATGTATATATGCATATATGTCACTAAAGGTAGGGATCTAGTATATGTGTATACGTAGGCCACCCATAAGCCAACCCAGACATATGGGGCTACTAATACCATCATAAAAACGATACTGGGGAGGGAGAAGAAATGTATATTGTGAAATTCTTTGAAATAATTGTTTCCCAGTGAAAGTAGCTTTTTTTCTGATTCTAATCATTCAGCAAATACTTACTGACCACACACTGGTTTAGGCACCAGGGGTACAGCAGTATATTGAAAAACAAAGTCCTTGCCCTCCAGGGGTTTACATGTAGGGTATGTTGGTCGTGGGGCAGACAATAAATAAATAAGCCTATGGCTGGTCCAATGGTAGTGGGTTATCAGAACTTATTAACATTAGTGTCACTAAAGTTGGTATTCAACCCCCCGCTGCTAACTTTGACTGGCTTTTGAAAAAAAGAAAAAAAAAGTTAAGTAAATAAATAAATAAGCCCATAATCCAGTCGTGTTATGTGGAGCCAAGTAAAGGAAGGCAGGAAGAGCCACCGAGAGGTTATTTGTAGACTGGAAGGAGGTGCTGGGCAAGCATCTAGGGGCAGAGGAGAAAGGTGTGCAAAGGCCCTGAGGCAGGAACTTGCCTAGAGGCCACTGTGGCTAGAACAGAGTGAATAGGAGGGAAAAGAGCAGGCTCCATGGTCAGAGAGGAGAGGGAAGGGGTGGTGAGGGTCTTGTGGACCATGGCACTTACTCTGAGTGAGTAGAGGGGTGCATTGACTGGACTCGAGTTTTAAAGGAAACATTCTGGTCATTGTGTGGAATAGACTGCATGGGGCAGGAGGGTGTGGGGCAGGAGCAAGGGCTGAAGTAAGAGGCCAGTCAGGAGGCCACTGCAACAATCCTGGTGTGAGCCCTGGTGGCAGAAGCAGTGTAGGTGGCAGGGAGTAGGGGACTGCAGGGTCGCTGAGAGGGTGGAGGTGAGGTGTGAGGAAGTACTGGTGATTACCATTCACGTTTCCATTTTCCCCTGCTACAGTGTTCATCCCTGCACACCTGTCCATATACACTGGGGGCTTTCATTTCTATGGATGCCCCAGATTGGAATTGCTGGGCCCAAGGACGTGTGCATTTGTAAATTTCATAGATACTCCAAGATTGCTTCATGATGCCTGTGAAAATTCACCTTGCCACCTGCAGTAGTGCACATCAATGCACTTGCCCCAGCTGGATTAGTCAGCTTCCTCTGAGTTGTGTGGCAATAACAAACAACTCCCAAATCTCTGTGGTTTTTGACATCAGAGGTTTATTCCTTACTCATGTTATGTACCAGCTCCTGTAAGATCTTCATCCTGGCAATCAGTGCTAAAAAAGAGCACCTGTCTGGGACAGGCTGTTCTCGAGGCAGAGCAGCAAAAGCAATGCTGTAATCTCATGATGACATTTAAGGTTCCTTCAGGGAGGTAGCAGGTTTCACCTCTTGCTCACGTTTCATTGGCCAAAGCAACATCATCAGAACAGGGAGTCTTCTCCTCACACAGGGAGGGGGACTGCAGGGTGGGCAGGGATATTGCAGGCAGGAATCATTGCAACAAAGTACAACCTACCTAGCCCTATAACCTAGGGGCTAGCACCGAGCCTTAGCACTATTGCTTTTTAAATGCTTGCCAACGTGATGCATGAGAAATTATAGCTCATTATTCACACTTTAATTTTAATTTTCCCAATGGCTAGGAAGTTGAGCACGTTTTCATGCTTCTTGGCCATTCGGATTTTACTATCGTCCATTCTTTTTTCTTTCTTTTTTTTTTTTTTTGAGACAGGATCTTGCTCTGTTGCCGAAGCTAGAGTGCAGTGGCAAGATCATAGCTCACTACAACCTCAAATTCCTGGGCTCAAGCGATTCTTCTATCTCAGCCTCCTGAGTGGCTGGGACACTATAGGTACACACCACTATGCCTGGGTAATTTTATTTTTTGTGGAGACACAATGTTGCCCAGGCTGGTCTTGAACTCCTGACCTGAATCAATCCTCCCACCTTGGTCTCCCTAACTGCTGAGATTACAGGCATGAGCCAGGAAGCCTGGCCTTATCTGTTTTCAATTGAGGCTTTAATTCCTCTAGAAATATTTCTATATATGTTATGAGATAGAGTACAACTTTAATTTCTTCTAAATACATTAATCATCCTTATCTCACTGAATTAAAATGCTGCTTTCGTGAAACAGTAAATTTTCCTCTGTTTTGGGATCTATTTCTAGGCTCTCCATTTTAGCCCTCTGATCATTTTGTCTTTCTAGGCAAATTCCACATGGCTTTATTTTCACAGGATTTAGGGGATAATTTAATCTGGGAGGCAAATCCCACTCCTAATTCTTCATAATTTTCCTGGCTAGTCTTGAAATTTATTCTTCCATATACACTTTAGTCTAACTCATCCTGTAAAAGATGCAACTATTGGAAGTCAACTTAGAAATTATATTAATTTTTTGTATACATATTTTATATAAATTTGGGAAGAATTTACTTTTTACCGTATTAAGTCTTCCTATCCAAGACTATGGACATCTTTTTATTCTTTTGGACCTTGTTTTATGTCCTCTAATATGATTTTACAATTTATAGCTTATTACACCTTATTTTATAATACACTAAATATTTTATAGTCTTTGTTGCTGCTATGAATGAACTATTTTCTTGTTTCCATTTCAAGTTGGTTATTATTACTATTGAGGAAACCTATTCAGTTTTACATACTTATCTTGTATTTTGCAACTTTAACAAATACCTATGTTAATCCTAGTAGTGTTTTCTGTATAGACAGTCATATCATCACCAAAAAAAGATCAATGTATGTTCTTTGTCAGTATATGTACTAATTCCATTTCTTTTTGTTTTGTAAGAATTACCAAAACAATGTTGTTTTTATTTGTCTTCTTGGGCTGCCATGACAAAATACCATAGACTGAGTGGCTTAAACAAAAGAATTAATTTTCTCAGTTTTGGAAGCTAGAAGTCTCAGATCAAGGTGCCAGCTGATTTGGTTCCTGGTGAGGGCCCTCTTCCTGGCTTGTAGATGGCCAGTTTCTTACGTGTCCTCACATGTCAGAGAGACAGAGAGAGGAGAAAGAGAGAGAGGAAGAAACAGAGCAAGCACCCTGATGTCTCTTCCTCTTATTAGGGCACCAGTTCTGCCATGCCAGGTCTGCACCCTTATGACCTCATTTAACCTTCATCACCTCCTTAAAGGTTATTATGGTCTGAATGTTTGTGTCCCCCCACAAATTCCTATGTTGAAGCCCTAACTCCAAATTTAATGGTATTTGGAGATGGGGCCTTTGGGAGGTAATTAGAATTACATGTCACAGGGTGGAGCCCTCATGATGGGATTAGTGCCCTTATAAGAAGACACCAGATCTTCTACCCCACCCCCTGCCACATGGGGACACAGTGAGAAGGCAGCAGCTGTCCATGCTAGCACTCTGATCTCAAACTTCCAGCCTCCATAACTGTAAGAAAATAAATTTCTGTTGTTTAAGCCACTCAGCCTGTGGTATTAATATTTTGTTATGGCAGCCCAAACTGACTAAGACAAAGGCCCTATCTCCAATACAGTTATATGGGGTGTTAGAGCCTCAAATATGAATTCTGGGAAACATAATTCTGTCCACAGCAAATGTTGAGCAAAAATAGGGTAAGTTGGTATCCTGATCTTATTCCTGATTTTAAAGGAAATGGCTTTAGCATTTTAGTCTACACATGATACTTGCTCTTGGGTTTTTTTTTGTTTTTTTTTTTTTGGTTAATAGTTTTTAGCATATTTAAGTCATTTTCATTTATTCCCATTTCCTTTGAAATTTTACTCAGAATGGCTCTGGAATTTTATTTAACGTTATTTACCATATATCGATTAACTGCTTTTTTCCCTTTCAATTTGTCAAGCTAATGAATTACAATGGTATGGAGCCATGCTTGCATTCCTGAAGTGTAAACCATATTTGGTCATGGTATATTATTCTTTGACATACTACTTGATTCTATTTGCTAATGACTTATTTATAATTTGTTCTTTATTATACATAGAGATCTGGGTCTATAGATTCTTTGAGCTCTCTTTATCATTTTGGAATGTTAAGCTTATTCTGGCTTCATAAAATGAATTGAAGTTTTAATTTTTTTTCTGTGGCCTGGAATATTGTTAATTATTTTCAAATTATTTGAAATTTAGTGAGAGCTCAGCTGTGAAGCCAGCTGGAGCTTTTCTTAATGGTAGCTTTTTCATCACCTCTCTGATCTTTTCCTTTGGCAATAGTCAATTCAAGTTTTCTAATTTGTTTGGCTCAGTTTTAGTCTTTTGCTAACAATGTGTCTGTTCCATCCATGTTTTCTTAGCTTTTCCTTTCCTGCACTGACAGGAAGAAAGCAGTTTCAGCTGGTGCCCCTGGACATGAGTGGATCAGAGGCATCGCGATGTCGGTCTGGGTGGCAAGGAGCGGACCCTTGTGGAAGCAGGGAGGAGTGAAAAGCAGAGATGAAGCTTCGAAGCTTCGCCTCTAAAGCCTGAGAAGCTTATTGTACCCTTATCTGTACAAGGAGAAGGCCCACCCCTCCCTTGGGGGTCCCGTGTGTGAGTACACACAGAGTGTCCGTCCCACCTGGCCGCCTGAAGACCCTGTGTGCTTCTCTCTGGAGAGGCCCAGAGCTTTCCACTCAAAGGCAGAGTCCAGGAGGGCTTCTCATTGCTCTCGGCAACACCTTAGTGTCTCCCAGAAGAGACATAGGAGTTCCCGCCTCTCAGCCCCTTGGGGAGGCTGTGGGGTTGCCAGAAGGGGCTGGGGGAACCCTGGAGGGGCTAGGGGGACGCTGGAAGGGGTTGGGGACTGGGAGGATGCTGGAGGGGCCTGGGGAGCTGGATCAGTTCGCAAGTCAACTTTTTGTTTCCACAATGAAGGAGGTATTGGGGAGGAAAGGAGACGCCTCACAATAAAATTTCCATTAAGGCTCTCTGTATCTACCATATCACCTTCTCCCAGTCTTGGCATATCTTCTTCAGGCTAAAAGTCATGTTTCTTCACTATGGTGAACCACGTCCCAACCTGTTAGACCCACTTTCATCCAGGAAGAAGCGGGCTATACCCAGAGAGAATGAAGTAAGAATTTTCTTTTTTTTTTCTTTCTTCCTTTTTTTTTTTTTTTTTTTTTTGGAGACAGAGTCTCACTGTGTTGCTCAGGCGAGTGCCGTGGTGTTAACCTAGCTCACAGCGACCTCAAATTCCTGAGCTCAAGCGATCCTCCCGCCTCAGCCTCCCAGAGTGCTAGGATTACTGGCTTGAGCCACTGTGCCCGGCAAGAATTCTTTCTTGATTAAGCTAATCCTTTTCTTCCCAGGATGATTTACATTCTGGGAACCCAACGGGGCCACATTTCACAACACAGGAGTAAAAAACAGCAGTAAAAAACATTCAGTGAGCAATGGGGGATAATTTCCTTAGGAGCCTTAACAGCCGCATCCACAGGGGCCAGTTCCCCTCTGCCCTATCGACTACCTCATCGTTTTTTTCTACGGAAGGCGCCAATTTCCCAGATTCTTATGGGTCCCGGACACCACCCATCTCAAAGTCTCCACTCCTAAAGATATGCTAGGTCACACTCGCTAGAAAAGAAGGGAGGTAAGAGCGTGGGTGTCCAATCTCCCCTCCATTCGCTCCTTTTCCCTGAGAGCCAGTGGGGGTGCTGTGGGAAGAGGACAACCGCCGAGACCTCGGTCTTCCCCGCTTCCTAGAGCGGCCGGGAGAGCCTCACTTCCGGCATGTGTCCAGCAGACCGGTACGCGCACAGCTGGTCGGGCGGTGAGTCTGACCGACTAGCAGCTCCTGGCACCGGCTTCCTTATGGACGCCGGCGCGAGCCAACCAGGGTGGAGGCCCACGAGCGACGCGGGAGTGGCAAGACCGTGGAGCCGGTCCTGTCGAGGGGCATGATCACAGTGTGCTCCCGAGAAGAGCCAGCGGCGCTGGGGGTCTACGAAGGGGTGGGGGGGGGTGGGGCCTACGAAAGATGTGGGGCGTGGTCACGGGACCCGGTGGTGGAGGGCGTGTGGGCGTGGTCACAAGGATGTGGAGATCACGAGGCGTGGTCTCCGGAAGGTTGGGGCGGGGTTCCGGGGCGTGGTCTCTGGAGGATGTGAGGGTGTGGAGACAGGGTGGGGTCTACGAAGGGCGTGGGCGGGGTCACTGGGCGGGCCTGTGAGGGCTTGGGGGCCTGTCTGTGGTGACGAGTGTGTGAAGGGTGAGTGGCGTGGTCGCATGGTCGCAGGGCTGGGTCTGCCGGTCTGCCCGCAGTGGATGATGGGAAGCAAAGACCCAGGGACGGGCGAGACCCCCACCGCTGGCTTCATCTTCTGCCCTGACTTTCCCCCACTTCACCTACAGAAATCTCGGTGATGCCAGTCACTTTGGAGTCTTTCTGGGACCACCTCCCAACACTAAGTGAACAAGAGGTGAGAAAAAATAATTCGTTTATTCATTCATTCATCCCACCTAGGGGTCCCCCTCCCTCGGCCTCTCATCTCACATCCAATGCCTTACTGTGATGCCTTCGCCCAAGATCTCCGGGAGCTGCCCTGCTCTCCCCACCCCACACCAATCCTGGGTCCGAGAGCCGGGGTGGTGGGGCCAGGGAGAGGTGCTTAGAGGGAAATGGAGGCAAAGCCGGGCTCTGGCCTGGGCAGGACCCTGCTCTCAGCATCAGTGGCCTCACTTGTGCCATGGGGCGGTGATGACAGGAGGTGCCTTTGAGTTGCAGACGTGGAGCATTGAGACGGGCGCTTTAGCCTCTCTGTCCTCTCCTGGCTCCACACTGCTCTCGGCAGGCAGCCAAGGCCATCTTTTCTGTTATGCCCAGCTTTTAATTTTGAGACTGTTTAAACCCACAGAAAATTGAAAGAATAGTATTTAATACAACGAACACCATACACCTTCACCTGCATTCTGCAATTGTTGACATTTGCCACACTGGCTATATCTTTGCATATTTTACTTTTTGTTGCAGAAAGAGTAACTTGAAAGTACAGTTGACCCTTGAACAACATGAGGGTTAGGAGCACCAACCCACAGCTGAAAATCCACATATAACTTTTGGCTCCCTAAAACTAAACTATTAATACTAATATCTACTGTTGACTGGAAGCCTTACCAAAACCATAAACAGTTGATTACCACATATTTTTATATGTATTATATACTGTATTCTTATGATAAAGTAAGCCAAATAAAATATTAAAATAATCATAAGGAAGAGAAAATATATTTTTACTATTCATAAGTAGAAGTAGATCATCATAAAGGTTTTCATCCTTATCGTCTTCACATTGAGTAGGCTGAGGAGGAGGAGGAGAGGAGGGTTGGTCTTGCTGTCTCAGGGGTGGCAGAGAAGAAAATCCATGTATAAGTGGACCCACACGGTTCAAACCTGTATCGTTCAAGGGTCAACTGTAATTTGTAGACATCATAACAACTTGGGGCTAATCAAGGCCCCAAGTTGCATTTGGTTGTGCCCCTTTAGGCCCTTTTGATCTGGAATAGCCTCCCTGCTTTTTGATTATCTTTATGACACTGACTTGTGGCCACATGTGGCCATCTGTCTGTGGTATGCCCCACTTCCAGATGTGATCTGGAGCCCTTTACGCCTGAGGGGTGCAGATATGGTTTCTACTCTCCATGAGGCAGAGGTGGTTGAGGTGATGACCAGCCAGCTGTGGCCATTGTAAAGGCGTATTTTTTCTCCTTTGCAAATAGGAGGCATTGCTTAAGGACCAGGGAGATCTTTGCAAAGCCAAAATGTAACTGTCACCTCCCATTGCTCTTAGAATGAGAAGCAAAATCCTTAGCACAGCCCAGGGCCTGCACAAGCTGGTGGCTGGCCTCCACACAGGGCTTTTCTCCTGCCCCATAGCCCCTGGGCTTCTATAACGGCTTTTCTTCCTACAAGCTTTCCACCTAGTTATTTCTCACTCACACTCCAGGTATCAGCCTACCTTCACCTCCTGACCTGATCACCTCCTTCCTCATCCAGGTCCAGTCTCCTCTCATTGGGTCCTGCTACTCCATGTCTCTGACAGTTGAAATTTACATTTATTTGCATGTCGATTTCATTGATGTCTTTCTCCCACACTGGACTGTACATCTATGGTGGAGGGTTTGGAGGGGCAGGTGGGGAGCAAGGATCCTATCCCCAAGTCAGTGGTGCTGCCATAAGATGCTGAGGAAGGGACCCTGGGCAGGCCTGGAGGCCAGCTCTAGGTGTCCAAGGGGCAACAGGACACAATGTCTGGAGCTTGCCAGCCAGACACTGGCTCCAGATAGCAATCCTGATACAAGCCCAAACATGGTGATTATAGGCAGGAGGCACAGCCCAGAGGGTGAAGAGGACCCACCCTGAGGGGTCACGCAGGAGTGACCAAGGCACAGAAGAGGGCCATCCAGAGGTGAGTGGCCAGTGTCAGGCCGAGCGGCCCACCCAGCCCAGGCCCCCTCGTACATTTGCCGGGCTGCCCACCTGCCCTGGCCTTGCCCCCGCTGACCTCTCGCCTCCCTCCTGCCCTCTCCCCAACCCCATCTCCCGCTCTCCTCCGGGCTCTCTGCCCTCTGTGCCTTCCTGGCACTGGGCTCCCCACTCCTTGGCAGGGATGGTCTGTAGCCAAGACCTCAGGGTGGACAGGGGTGGCTGTGAGGGGCTTTGAGGAAGAAGAGGAGACCAACGATGGGCAGGAGGGCTGGGAGCGCAAGGCCAGGGGTGGGGGCCCCTGCAGCGCATGCGCTGCTCTGGAGAAGGTGCCTCCAGGCCCAGCCTCACAGGGCAGGGACACACGCAGTCCTCGTGCCAGGCGGGGAGATGCGGCTCTGAGAGGGGAAGTGACTGGCTGAGGACACACTGTCGTTCTACAAACCCCGACTCAGACACCATGGGCATCCCTTGCCCGCTCAAGGCACTGATTTGGAGTGGAGAGCAGGCCTGGCTGCTGACCCTGGTGAGGGCGGTGGCGGTGGTGAGGGCTCAGGAGCAGGTGGGCTGGAGACGCGTAGTGGCCGACGCGGAGGGCGGTGATGTCACATCCTCAAAGTCCAAGCAAGGGCGGCTGCAGTGTCACTCTTCCTTGCATGGGGGCTCCCGTAGTGGCGCTGGGCTCAGGAGAGAAGGTGCAGGGGTGGGGCACCTACAGCCTTGGGGCCACATGTGGCCTTCAAGATCCTTGAGTGCCGCCTTTTGACTGAATCCAAAGTTTACGGAACAAATCCGGCCTTCCTGCTGACACCCCCGTCTGTCCTTCCCAGCAGGAGCCTGTGATGGCAGTCAAGACCCAGGTGAGCTGGCGTCAGGGAGCAGGTGCTGTCCAGGGCCCCTCTCCCTCAGCCTGGAGCTCTTGCTCAGCAGACCCCTGGGGCTCTAAGAGCTGGCTCTTCTTCCCCTGTTCCCGCCGGCCTTGCTGGCTGTCCCCTCTCACCAGCTGAGCAAGTGCAGGGCTTTGAGGAAGAGCCCACAGTTTTGAGGGCTCTGCATTTCCATAGTCACCCTTTCCCCAGTCACCCTGCACCCCAGCCCTCTCCCCAAACATGTGCCTAGAAAGCTGGGAGATGCACGCAGAGCCTTTTGCTGGAACCGCACTCCAGACTTCATGGTGCACCTGCCCCTCAGGCAGGGGTGAGACTCCCTGGGCTGTGAGTACCTGTGGTTCCAGGACACTGTGACTTTTGAGGAGGTGGCTGTGTACTTCACTCCGGAGGAGGGGCAGTACCTGGGCCCGCATCAGAGAGCGCTCTACCATGATGTGATGCTGGAGAACTACCACACCCTGAAGGCTCTGGGTGAGCATCCCCTGCTGGGGCCTTGGGCCCATGCTTCTTACCACAGGTGACTGGTCCCCTGGGCTCTCTTGATATCCAATAGACCAAACATCCCAAGTCCATATGGGTTGCCCTTGCCCCAGCAGGGCGTGCCCAGGGTCTCATCCCCCATTTCTTTTTCTCTCTGAACCTGCTCTGGAGCCCCCTTCCTCTCTCAGCTTCTGTGACCCTTGGCCAGGGACAGCTCTGATTGTCTAGCACTGACCATTGCCTTCTTGATGAACAGGTTTTCCAGTGTCCAGACCCAGGGTTATCTCCCAGCTAGAGCAGGGGGAGATGCCATGGGTTGTGGCCCTGCCAGGGCTTCCCCATTCAGGTGAGTGACGAGGTAGGTGTCTCCAGGAGGCTGTGGTATAATGTGTGCAGAGGCTAGAAGGACGCTGAGTGGGAATGTGGCATGGAGTGTGGGAGACACCTGATTGTCCTTTACTAGCTCCCTTCCTACTAGCCCCCAATCTTCCCTCTAAGGGGAAGTGCAAGCCCACTGTGATGTGCTGTGTGCCACTACTCAGGTGGAATTGATTTTCCACTGGTGACCAGAGTCCCACCTGATGAACTGATTAGCACTTATGTGTCAAAGTATAAACAGGGCTGGCTGCAGTGGCTCATGCTTGTAATCCTTGGGAGGCCAAGGCAGGAGGATCACTTCAGGCCAGGAGTTCGAGACCAGTCTGGGCAACATAGCAAGATCCCATCTCAGAAAAAATAAAGAAGGAAAACTTAACCAGGCATGGTGGCATGTGCTTGTAGTCCGAGCTACTTGGCAGGCTGAGGCAGGATCATTTGAGTACAAGAGTTTGAGGCTGCAATGAGCTGTGATCTTGCCACTGTACTCCAGCCTGGGCAGCAGAGCAAGACTCTGTCTCAAAAAAAAAAACTGTAAATAGAACTCCACATTGTGGTCACACTGGAACACACCCCCAGCAGTAGTACCCCTTCCTGCCTTTCCACCATTCATCTAACAAGCCCATATTTTGTGTGGCATTCGTTGAGGGTCTGCAGTTAAGAGTAAGCAAAACCAAGTCCATGGAGTTTGCATTTTGGTTTGGGAAGAACATTCTAGTTTGGGGAGGAAATTCTCTATCCTGCCCCATGTCCAACCATATTTTTGGTCACCACATTAGAATCTTGACTCCAGGGGACAGGGACTTCATTCATCACCAAATCCCTGGCACCTAGAGCAGTGCCTGGCAGATGGATGTGCCCAGCAAACATTGTTGAAATGAACATTTCTTGAGTTGTCAGTTCCTGCTCTGTGCACACTGCCACCAAGATGCTGTAAGAACTAGTGTTAGAAAGGCTTTGCCCTCAGAATCTCACAGTACAGAGAGAGATGGACACATATAACTAACCATGATACAAGACAAAATAGAATAAAGTTGTTAACAGAGGAGACATACAAGTTGCACAGAAATTTGCTTTGGCTCAATCATAAAAGTGAATACTTCCTTTCCCCTTTAAACGGACACTGCAAATTTCTGTTCTTTTTTTCAGATTCTAAGGTCAAGACAAAGCACAAATTATCAAGTCCCAAGGAAAAATCTTCTGAAGAAGAATTACAAGGACTAACTCAGGAAATTTTCCCAAGAGGCAATCCAGAGGCGTTTGAGTTTCAACAAGCTTGTGGGACTGAGGAAGGAGCAGAACATTCATGCAGAAAATTCACAATAAAGGCCAGGAGGAAGTTCTTTCCCCAAAAGAGAGGTTTGGGGCAAGTGGTCAGCTCCCCAGTTAATACCAATGCATTAGAGAAATACCAGGAATGTAACAAACTGGAGAAAAGCTCATCTCTGGGCACAAAGCCTGTTGTACCTCAGAGGGACAGGCCAGGAGAGAAAGCCAGTGGGTGGAGGTTGGGTGGCCAAGGCCTTCCGTGTCAGGCAGGCCTCAGTGGACCTCAGACAGGTCCCAGTGGGTCAAAGACCCAGGGATGTCATGTGTGTGGGAAGTCTTTCAGCAAGAACTCCCACCTGATTCGACATCAGAAAATTCATACTAGAGAGAAGCCCTACGTATGTATGGAATGTGGGAAAAAATTTAATCACAACTCAGTCCTTTTACAACATGAGAAAGTTCACCGTGGAGAGAAACCCTATGTGTGTAATGAATGTGGCAAGGGCTTTAGGGAGACATCAAAGCTTGCTAAACATCAAAGAATTCACACTGGAGAAAAACCGTATAGGTGTAATGAGTGTGGCAAAGCCTTTAGTGGGAATTCAAATCTTACTAAACACCAACTGATACATACTGGAGAGAAGCCCTATAACTGTCATGAGTGTGGAAAAGCCTTTAATCAGAAAGCAAATCTCATTAAACATCAGAGAATTCATACAGGAGAGAAACCTTTTGAATGCAAAGAATGTGGGAAAAGCTTCAGTCAGCCATCACATTTGATTCACCATCAAAGGATGCATTCTGGAGAGAAGCCCTACAAATGCAATGCGTGTGGAAAAGGCTTCAGTCAAACATCACACCTGGTTGATCATCAAAGAATACACACTGGAGAGAAACCTTATGTGTGCACCGTGTGCAAGAGAGGGTTTATTCAGATGTCACACTTGATTCACCACCACAGAACACATTCTGGAGAGAAGCCCCATGAATGTAGCGAATGTGGGAAATGCTTCAGCCAGAGCTCAACCCTTATTAGACATCAGGTTATCCACACTATGGAGAGTGCATATGAGTTAAAAGAATATGGGCAGGCTTTCAGTGTAAGCTAGCCTCTCAGTTACCATCTCACAAATACGACTGGAGAGGGACTCTTCAATTCATACAGGATGGAAAAGCATCCAAGAATGCAACAAAGGTGGAAAACCTTTCGTTGTGGCTCATCATACAATGTCAGAGAGTTCCTACTAGAGAGAACACCTGTGGATGTAGTCAGTGTTGAAAAAGTACTTAGTGGGGGCTCACGCATTACTGACAATGAGATGATGCATACGGGATGTAATGGATATAAAGGCTTTGGTACGTTGGGCAGAAGGTGGAACTCTGGGTCCCTGCTGTTGCCAAACTGCCCTTGTCAGTTCTCACCCACGGTGGTCAGGCTCTGTACGCAATCTGTTGCTTTACATCGGGGTTGTTAGATGTAGACAAAGACAACCTTATTCCTGGTTGGGAATGCCAGGGGAGGCCAGTGATCTATGATGTGGCCAAACCCAGAGAGAGGCAGATAAACAAGTCCCCAAGGTGGATGCACAGAAAAAGGCAAAACTGCTGGAGTTTGTGTCAGGTCCCTGGAGCTGCTTTTTTATCCTGAACTGTGATGAGTGGTGACTCAAGGCCTTCATGAAACCAAACAGAGAATAGCTGAAACAGCTTCCTACACCTCTGTACTAAATTTCTTAAACCTGAAAGTATGTACGATGGGTGTTAGCCCCTACCTGCTTACATGTAGGTTCATGTTTTTCATCAGAAAGTGATCCACTGGGGGTACTGGTTGTAGTGAAAGCTTCATTCTAAAATCAAGGATGTGTTAAGGATGGTTTATTTCTAGTTCATACCTCCCC
Organism: Indri indri; assembly: GCA_004363605.1. NCBI lineage: Eukaryota > Metazoa > Chordata > Mammalia > Primates > Indriidae > Indri > Indri indri. Next base: position 13,743 of record RJWJ010023987.1, read on the forward strand.
AAAATGATTTCAATTAAAATAATGATATACACAATAAGGTCATTAAAGTAGAAATAGAAAATAAAGGATTATAAAGCCATTGAGGGCAAGCATAATTGGTTTTGTGAACTTCAAACTGTACGTTTAACTGAACAGGTGGTTGTTTATACAAAATGGCTGTTGCAAAGTTTCCTGTTAGATTTCCCTTCTCGGTATAATCCAAAGGGAAGGAGGAAAAGTGGAGAACAACATACTGTGAGATGCACCTGTTCTGACCTCCTTCCCACCAAGCAGGGGCACGAACTGAGACAAGCATCCCCCTCTGTCTTCAGGGCTTGAAGTGCAGATCAGGGCCCCACACCTAGTCCTGGGCGAAAGGAGCAAGCTGTTGCCTCACACATGTTAAAATGAAGGGAAGGGAGGGCAAATTTCTGAGTCTTGTCCACAATTCTGTGCTCCCCCCTTCAAAAACATTCACATGTGAAAGAAAATGGATGGTCTATTTGGGGCTTCTAAAAGTTGTTAGGCCCAAGGAGGGTTAGCTTTGGAGACTGAGTCATGGAGTTTGACCTCTTATTTTGTTTTTCTTCTCAGTATGATAGGTAAAAAATTTTGATTTGATTTGATTTGACCTCTTCATTCTGACTTTTTGTTGTTTTTTTTTTTGAGACAGAATCTTGTTCTGTCACTCGGGCTAGAGTGCAGTGGCATCATCATCACTCATTGAACCTCAAACTCCTGGGCTCAAGTGATCCTCCTGCCTCAGCCTCCTGTGTAGCTGGGACTACAGGCATGCGCTAGCATGTCCAGCTAATTTTTTCTGTTTTTTGTAGAGATGGGGTTTTGCTTTTGCTCAGGCTGGTCTTGAACTCCTGACCTCAAGTTATCCTTCCACCTCGGCCTCCAAGAGTGCTAGGATTACACAGTGCCTGAGCCACTATGCCTGGCCAGTATCTGCAAATTTCTGGCTCTTTGTTTCTATTTTCTCTCCTCTAAAGCTTAGAGTCTAAGCTGAATGTCAGTTTCCTCAGTCTTTCTCTAATGAATGAATAGGTTTCTGTTCACAAAATTCAAATCCCATTCTCTTGCTCTCTTGGGCAGTAAGTTTAGGGTTCATGGAAGTTTAGAATGACTCCCAACTATTCAGCAACATATTTACAGATAGTCTCTTGTTCTGTCCCCAGGGATGTTCAACCATTTGAGAGTCTTGGGGAGGAGTAAAAAGAGCATGGGTTTTGGGGTGGGACAAACAGATCTAGATTCACATTTTATGTGATCATGGACAACTTGTTTAATCCTTCAACCTCAGTTTTCTTAATTGTAAAATGGTGATGTTAATATCCACCTGGCACATGTGGGCACTTGGCACAACCTGGCACATAGCAGGTGCTCAATGAACGGTAGCCATCATCACCATCACAGTGGGGTTTACCAGGTTAATGCTCAAAGGGCAACATTATCTCTGAGGATTCTTAGTGTTTAGGAGATAAATGTTTCCTTAAATTGGTGACAAGACCCAGGTTTTAACGTGTTGCTTCTGGGCTCATGCAGCAGATATTATCTTTAACCACAGCCTGCCTAGTACTTCGAAGAGATCTACTTTTCCCACAGAGAAGTAAGGTTCTTTTTCCTGCCTTCATTCCTTGCTTCTCATTCTCATGGACCTCAATAATGCTCTGCAACATCGGGGTCCCAGTAGCCTCATCCCATGAGGGACCCCAAGTAACCCAGCCCCTCGGGCCTCTGGCAGTCCTCATCACCAAGGCCACCCCAGTGTCCTCATACCTCAGGATGCCTCTTCCCTCTTCCACTACCGCAGGGGCACCTCATCAGTCTCTTCGGGTGACCTCATGTTCTCCACTGGTGTCTACGACCATCAGTATGCCCAAATTTGTATCCACAACCCACACTCTCCTGCCTCCCTTAGGTCCTGTCTTCACCAGGGATATTCCACGGGCATTTCACACTGAGAACTGAACTCTCCTCCCTTCCGCACCGACTCCAGGCCCAGAGCTCTTCCTCAGAACCATCAGGCCCAAGTTGTTAAGTCAGAACAGCTGAAGACTTACCTTACTTCTGTTTCCCGTCACGAACCAATACCCGAGTCCTACCCCCGCTGGCCGTCAACATCTCCATCTCCATCATCCTCCCACTTTGCATCTCCTCTGCTCCATTTCGTCGCTGCCTTCATGCCTCGCCTGGACCTTTGCCATGGCCCCACCGCCCCGCTGTCCCGCAGCCACCCTGTCCCGCCGCCCCGCCCCCCGCACAGAGACCGGAGTGAGCTTCTGGAAACCAAACCTGATTTTGTTACCGCACCGGCCTTCCCACACGCACGTGCATGCCGCAGCCCGGTCCCCACAGCTGCTGCCTCCGCAAGCCGCGTCTCTGGCCCAGGACGAGGCTGAAAGCCTTACTAGGGTGACCCTGCACAACCATCGGGGTGGCCACTGCGACCACTCGGCGTCTATCTCCCCACATTCCACTGGCCTGGCAAAGAAAAGCCTCTCTGTAAATTCTTGAAGCCAGGGTTGAAAAGAGGAATGACCGCGGGCATTCCCAGTGGCCTCTCCCCTTGCCCGGTCGCGCACCTGTCCGGGTAGGAGACCCACCCAGTCGGCGGTCATCCACGCATCCTAGAGTGGCCCAAGCGCGCGCGTCCGCAGATCCACTTCCGGCGCGCGCTGGCGCCCTCCAGGTCCCGCCGTCCGGCAGCCCTGCGGGTAGCGCGAACTGCCTAGGGCTTTTGGGGGTCTCAGGACTAGCCCCGCTGCCTGCCAAGTGTCGCCCTCCAACACAGCCCCAGGGGCCTGCATCTGCGGCCCGTCCAGAAATGGCGGTGGGTGCGGTGGTGGCCGCGTGTGGAAGGGCCGTGCCTGGAGGCCTGCACTTTCCGGGGAGAGGCCGCCCTCGCCCCGCTAATCCGCCCAGCCGAGCCTGAGGGCGCTTCCCTTTGTCTCCAGCCGGAAGCTTTCTACCTCTGCAGCCCCAGGGTAGCCCTCTGACCAAGAGAAGAAGGTGCTGACAAGGAGCGGGGTGCATGAAGATGGCTAAGGGCCTGAAAGAGATGGTAGAGCATCATCTGCCGACAATATGCATGGTGCCAAGAAGTCCCAAAAGAAAGTCTCAGACTGATTTGAGAATCCTGTTTCTCTAGGTGCTATGGTTTGGATATTTAACCCCTCCAAACATGTTGAAACTTGATCCCCAGTGTTGGCATTGGGGCCTGATGGGAGGTGTTTGGGTCATATGGGCGGACCCCTCATGAATGGGTTGATGCTGTCCTCCCAGTAATGACCTGTGAGAGCTGGTTGTTAAAACAAGACTGTCACCTCCCTTTTCTCTCTCTCTCTCTCACACACACACACTAGCTCTCCTTCCCCTTCTGCCATGGTTGGAACAGCTTGAGGCCCTCACCAGCTGCAGATGCCAGTGCCATGCTGCTTGTACGGTCCGCAGAACTGTGAGCCAAATAAACCTCTTTTCTTTATAAATTAGCCAGCCTTAGGTGTTACTTTATAGCAACACAAGCAGACCAAGACACTAGGTTTAACTTTTTTGAGGAAGGGCCAAACCGTTTTCCAAAGCAGCTGCCCCATTTGACATTTCCATTTTGTATCCATTCATACAAACAGCAATATAAGAGGGCTCAAATTTCTCCACATCCTTGAAACACCTGTCATTATCTGTGGTTTTGATCACAGCCATCCTACTGGTGCAAAGTGGCATCTCATTGTGGTTCTGATTGGCATTTCCCTGATGACTAATGATGTTGAGCATCATTTCACATGCTTAATGGTCATTTGTATGTCTTCTTTGCAGAAATGTCTATTCAAATCCTTTGCCCATTTTAAAATTGAGTTATGTAAGTTGTAAGAGTTATTTCTATATTCTGGATACAGATCCCTCAGTACCCTGCTGTGGGTTGTCTTTTCACTTTCTTGATGGTAACAGCTGTAGCACACAAGCTCTTAGTTTTGATGTGGTCAATATTTCTATTTTGTCACTTGTGCTTTTGGTGTATTTTTCAAAGGATCTGCTTTTTATTTATCCACTTTATGATTTCCATTTTTAAAACTTTCATTTTCTCTCCTTTATTGTTACTTTTTGTTTTTTGTAGAGTCAGGTTCTCACTATGTTGCCCAGACCAGTCTTGAACTCCTGGCCTCAAGCAATCCTCCTCCTGTCTCAGCCTCCCAAAGTGCTGGGATTACAGGTGTCAGCCTCCTCACATAGCCATGTCCTTTATTATTTCTTTCTTTCTTTAGATTAATATTCTTTGTCTAGTTTAAGTTGAACATTCAACTTTTTAACATATTAATTCTTGATTTATAATTGTTATTATTACATTTTAGAGACACTCACTCTTTCACCCAGGCTGGAGTGCAGTGGCACAATCATAGCTCACTGTAACCCTGAACTCCTGGGCTCAAGGGATCCTCCTCCCTCAGGCTCCCAAATATAATACCTGGGACTATGGGCATGCACCACCATGCCTGGCTAATTTAAAAAAAATTTTTTTAATAGAGACAGGGTTTCACTATGTTGCCCAGGCTGCCTCAAACTCCTGGGCTCAAGTGATCCTCCTGCTTCAGCCTCCCAAAGTGCTGGGATTACATTCATGAGCCACTTCACCCAGCCTCTTTCTTTTAGATCACATAGACTTAGAGAGGATACTTGTTTTTATTTTAAAGCTTTTTTATTTAAATGATTTTAAAATTTTTATTAATTTTTAAAAATTGACAATAATTGTATCTACCTTATACAACATGCTTTGAAATATGTATATACTGTGGGATGGCTAAGTTGAGCTAATTAACATATGCATTATCTCACATATCTTGTGGTGAGAACACTTAAAATCTACTCTGTTAGCAATTTTCAAGAATACATTAACTATAGTCACCATGTTGTACAATAGAGCTCTTGAGCTTATGCCTCCTAACTGAAATTTTGTATCCTTTGACCAACATCTCCCTAAACTTTTTATTTTGAAATAATTTCAAACTTAAAAGTTGCAATAAGGCAGAGAACTCCCAAATAACCTTAACTCAGACTCACCAATTCTTAACTTTTGCTACATTTATTTTATCATTTCTCTTTCATTTTTTTCTTGAACCATTTAGAAGTAGGTTGACTATATGGCTTGAAAGGGTGGTTTTGTCTATAATCTTCCTATGTTCCATCTCTCCCTCCATTTCTTTTGTTCTTTTTCTTGGGAGGCAGGATGGGATGGGACATTTTTCTTTCCTTTTCTTCTCTTTCTCTTTCCCTTCCTCTTCCCCTTCCTCCCTCCCTCCCTTCCTTCCTTCCTTCCTTCCTTCCTTTTTGGAGATGGAGTCTTGCTCTGTTACACAGGCTGGAGTGCCCTGGGTAACTCCAGGGTAGTTGGAACGTCCGCCCCTGTCAAAAGCTGAAGCCCCAAAGGGCTATAGCCCTTGTTTAATGACAGACTAGGAAAAAAACCCACCAGCTGCACAAAGAGATGCTCAGTAGTGTCCATAAATTTAAGAGATGGAGCTGGGAGTCCTAGGAAGCCAAGGGAGCAGAAGAAAACTGTAACACCCAAAACTGAAGTAGATATCCTCAAACAAGCACATGGAGATATTAAAAACATCTAGAATCAGATCCTTCAAAACTAAGCACAAAAACATCCCGTCCCAAGCCAGGCACGCCTGGCTAGTGCATGCTTGTAGTGCCAATGACTCAGGAGACTGAGGCAGGAGGATCACTTGAGCCCAGGAGCTCAAGGCTACAGTGAGCTATGATTGTGACACTACACTCCAGCCTGGGAGGCAGGGCCAGATATCATCCCAATAAAAAAAGAAAAGAAAGAAAGAGTAAAATAAAATGAGTGGATATGCTGGGGATATGATGTTGTGCTGTGGGATACAAGAATAGGAGAATTATTCTCTTTCTGAAGGATACACTCTAAGTGGGGCAAGTATTTTTATCCCCACTTTAGAGATGGGGAAAAAGAGACCCAGGAAGATCCGATGCTTTCCCTGAAGTCAGAATGAATCCATGTCAGAGGTGGGCAGCACCCTCTACATGAACCTGTGCTCTCCACTCCCTCTTGTGTGCACATGCAGACCCTTCCACGTGAACCACATAGGGCTGGCCTTTCCCACACTCAGAAGGGTTCCGTGCCTAAGAATTTCAATAATGTAGCAGGGGAGATAGAAAATGCATGGGGGAATAAATGCAGCAAGTCACAGGATGAAGGTCAGACCAGATGCAAAAGTGATCCAAATTCCCGAAGAAAATACAGTGAAAATGGAAGGAGAGATTAACTAAGAAAGCCTCCTTAAAGGGGCCAATATTGGGCTGAGAGGGAATCAAAGGGGATTGGAAAGAAGATTCTTCCAAGGTGGAGTCTCAGAATTGAAAATCAGGATTTCAGAGGTGGTGCTATCAGCCCTTAAAGATTAATTACTCCAGTGTTTTTCAAACTTCCTGGTGAAATCCTTTAAATAGATGCATACTGATCAAACCACAGTCAATAGGGAGAGCAAAGTAAAACCATGGATCTCACTACATCACCACTGAAATGGCTAGAAGAAAAAAACTTGACAATACCAGATCTGGTGAGGATTCAAAGCAACTAAATTCTCATACATTGTTAGTGGGAATGTATAACCAACTTTGGAAAACAGTTTCTTAACAAGTTAAACATAGCTGGCCATGTGACCCGCCAATCCCACTCCTTGCTATTTTCCCAAGAGAACTGAAAAGTCAGGTTCACAAACAGCATGTAGTTAAATGTTACAGCTGCTTTATTCATAGTTATCCCTTACAGAAAATACCCAAATATCTTTTAATAGGTGAATGGATAAACAAACCACTCCATCCATACAATGGAATGCTACTCAGTGATAACAAAGAATGAACTATTGATACAAGCAACAACATAGAGAAGTCTCCAATGCATTATGTCAAGTGCAAGAAGACAGATTCTAAAGGCTACACACAGTATGATTCTGGAAACAGTGAGGTTATAGGACAGAAAACCAGTGGTTTCTAGGGACTAGGGGTGAGGAAGGGCTGATCACAGGCATGCACAAAAGGAATTCTGGGTTGTGACAGGAATGTTCTGTCTTGATTGGGGTGGTTGCTACACAACCTGTAGAACTATACACTAAAAAGAGTGAACTTATTATACACAAATTATACCACAATAAACCTACCTTTAAAAAAATCTTACCAGTAATTAAGTTTTCAAAAGTGGAGCTGCTTGGCAGCCCCCTGCTTTACTGGCCCCTGAGGTCCCTCCTCTGATGAACTGGACAATTCCTTAAAACTAAAAAACAAAACAACTTTCATTTTACAAATGCAAAAACTGGGGCTCCAAGTGAGGAAGGAACTCCACCTGCAGTTGCTCTGTAGGTTTGTGGGGGAGATGGGCCAGAACATCCTGATGGAATAAGGCTTGAGTTTGCCTGATCAGCTGAAGTTCTGTGCACCACACCTGGAGGCAGATGTGTAGGATTGAAACTGGATATACTCAGCTACAAGCCTGGGCTTAGATAGGAAAGAAGAGATAAGACTGGAGGGAAATCAGGTAGGGTAGACTCAGAATCAGGTGGGCTCGCTTTTCACTCCCTCCACTCATATTTGTTTTTTTTTTTTTTTTTTTTGATCTCCACTGGTATTTGAATGTAGCACCACATGGCTCACATCCTGAGCACAATGGCAACCTTAACACAGACAGCCTTATTTTCCAGAATGAATTCTCTCATGTTTACTTTCAAACATAATGACTTTACTAGTCATCTGAACTGTTTATTTGGCTTTGCCAGTAATATTTAGACCTCATTTAACTTTCATTATGCCATCCTATCAAACATAAAATGAACAATTGCTGAATTGTTTCCTACATTTATCATATTAAAAATGTGATTCTTGGAAAATCTTTTTGATATGAATAAAGTATCTTTCAGATCCATCATTTAAAGTAGGTTTCTCTTCAACGTGAGTTCGCTGATTTGGTGTGAGTTGCAAACTCTGGACGAAGGCTTTCCTACACACAGGGTGATGATAAGGTTTCTCACCATTATGAGTTACCTGATGTTGAATAAGGGTAGAACCCCCCCCGAAGGCTTTTCCACATTCTTGATATTTGTAGGGTTTTTCCTCAGCCTGGATTTTCTGATCTTCAATGGGTTGTGAGGTGGGACTGAAAGTTTTTCCACATTCTTTACATCCAAAGGATTTCTCACCAGTGTGAATTATCCAGTGCAGAACGAGGTTTGCACCATGGTTGAAGGCTCTGCCACATTTCTCTCCAGGGAGAATCTGTCCATCTGGTATAAGGCCAGAGCCATGAACAAAAGCTGGACCACATTTTCTGCATTTACGAGGGTTATCTCCACTGTGAATTTTCTCATGCTGAGTGAGGGTTGACCTTCGGCTAAAGGCCTTCCCACAGTCACCACATTTGTAGGGTTTCTCTCCAGTGTGAACTCGCTGGTGTAGGGTGAGCTGGGAGCTCTGGCTGAAGGCCTTCCCACATTCAACACACTGATAAGGCTTCTCCCCAGTGTGAACTCTTCGATGCTGAACAAGAGTAGAACTCCGACTAAAGGCTTTGCCACACTCATTACAAACATAGGGTTTTTCTCCAGTGTGAATCCTTACATGTTCCGTAAGGTGAGAGTTAAAACCAAAGGCTCTGCCACATTCACTACATACATAGGGTTTCTCTCCAGTATGAACCCTATGATGGAGAAAAAGGCTTGAGCTCTGACTGAAGGCTTTCCCACATTGATTGCATTTATGGGGCTTCTCTCCAGTGTGAATTCTCTGATGCTGAATAAGGCTTGAACTCCGACTAAAGGCCTTCCCACATTGATTGCACTCGTGGGGCTTCTCTCCAGTGTGAATTCTCTGATGCTGAGTTAACTGGGGGCTCTGAGTGAAGGCTTTCCCACATTCATTACATTTATAAGGTTTCTCTCCTGTGTGAATGATACGATGTTGAATAAGAGTTGAGCTTCGACTGAAGGCCTTCCCACATTCACTACACCCAAAAGGTTTCTCTCCAGTGTGAATTCTCTGATGGAGAAGGAGGTGGGAATTGAGCCCAAAAGTCTTCCCACATTCATCACATTTAAATGGTTTATTTCCAGTGTGAACTCGATGGTGCAGAATAAGGCTTGAGCTGTGAGTAAAGGCTCGGCCACACCGGCCACATTCATAAGGCTTTTCCCCAGTGTGACTTCTCTGATGTCTATTTAAGTCTGAATTATATTTGAAGGTTTTGTTGCATATATCACATTTAAAGACTCTCTCTCCTGTTTTATTTCTTTGAAGTCTAACAACACTCTGGTTCAGATTCACATGTCTATCAAATGCACTACACTTCTGGTTTTTTTCTCCTGGAGAGCTTTCCCTATCCACGACAGCTTCTTTTATAAAAACTCTTTTGTAAAGATGAGGTTTCTTCAAACTCTGCCCAACAGCATTTGCCAGGTGCTCTTCTAGTTTATGTTCCTGGTCCCGAGCTTCCTGAAAATCAGGTGCCTGTGGATTACCCCTTAAGAATCTTCCTGATATAAATTCTGGGGTTTTTACTTCTTCAGAACATTTCTGATTTAGAATGGATAGTTCCTTCTCAGTCCCAATCTCAGAATCTGTTACATAAAAACATAAATGAATTACTAGAGAAAATCATCCATCAGGGATTATATCCATAATGTGTTAAAAGCTCCTATAAATCATTATGCAAAAGGTAGATACTCCAATAGAAAAATACGTGACAGGTAGAATCCAGAACTAAAGATGGCCAATCAACAGAATAAAAATATTCAAGTCCATTGGTTACCAAAGAAATGGAAATTAAAACAAATTATAATTTTTCACCTATAAAATTGGCAAATTCATTCATTCAACAAATATTTAGAAGGCCGGCCAGGTTCTAGGTAAGGAATATAACAGGAAGACAAATACTGTGTCTGATTTCATGAAGCTTATGTTCCATTCAAGTGGGTAATTAAGCAAGTAAATTTTTAAGAAGAATGATAAACCATGTGACACAGAAACTATTTAGAAATATGTAGAAATGCATCATGGCCTCCAACCTTACCTACATGGTCAAAGAAGATTCCAGAAGGAAATGAGGTTCAAGCTAAAGGCTACCAAGGACAATTTAGCCAGGGTAGGCAAAATAATCACATTCAAGAACTAAAGAGCCTCATGATGGCTCTAGCAAGAAGTGTGAGGGGAAGAGCGGAGTAGCAGGAGCCAGGGACAGACATGGAAGGCTCTGCAAAAAAGTGGAGAAGTTTGGACTTTATGCTAAAGACTTAAAAAAAATAATAATACCCAGAACTGAAGAGAACTGAAGAAACAATCACCTCTATATGCTGTTGGTGGAACTGTAAACAAATGTGACTTTTAAAAGGGAAAGATGAGGTACAGAGTGTTACAAAAATAAAAATAAAAAAATAAAAGGGAAAGTTGGCAATATGTACCAAAAAAATTGATACATTACACACCCGCTGTCTCTAAAATTATTCTTCTAGGAATTTACCCTAAGTGGATAGTCAAATGTACAAAAAAATGACTACTATGAGCAGATGAAGAGCTCCTTATAATTTGTGGGGAAACAAGAAAGAACACAAATGTCCTAAAATAGGAGGTAGTTTAAACCAATTATAGAATACTCACATAATGGAATACCATTCTGCCATTATAATTATATAACAGAAGGATATATGTTGATTAAATGAAAAGTTTATCATATATTATAAAGTGCAATATCGGCTTTTAAAGTTATATGTACAACATAAACCAACTTCTATTGCAAGTATAAGCAAGATAAATGCTATTTATTTCTTCATTAAATGTTTGGTACAAATTGGTGAAGCCATCTGGGCTTGGCGTTTTCTTTAAGGAAGGATTTTTAAATCATGAGTCAATTTTTTTTTTGGAGACAGAGTCTCGCTCTGTTGCTTGGACTAGCAACCTCGAACTCCTGGCTTAAGCAATCCTTCTTCCTCAGCCTCCCGAGTAGCTGGGACTACAGGCATGCGCCATCATGCCTGGCTAACTTTTTCTATATATTTTTGATTGTCCAGCTAATTTCTTTCTATTTTTTTTAGTAGAGATGGGGTCTCGCTCTTGCTGAGGCTGGTCTTGAACTCCTGACCTCAAGCGATCCTCCCACCTCGGCCTCCCAGAGTGCTAGGATTATAGGTGTGAGTCACCACGCCTGGCCACCAGTCAATTTAATTCTTTTTTTTTTTTTTTTGAGACAGAGTCTCACTCTCTTGCCTGGGGCGAGTGCCATGGCGTCAGCCTAGCTCACAGCAACCTCCAACTCCTGGGCTCGAGCAATCCTACTGTCTCAGCCTCCTGAGTAGCTGGGACTACAGGCATGCGCCACCATGCCCGGCTAATTTTTTCTATATATATTTTTAGCTGTCCAATTAATTTCTTTCTATTTTTGGTAGAGATGGGGTCTCGCTCTTGCTCAGGCTGGTCTCGAACTCCTGAGCTCAGGGCGATCCGCCCACCTCGGCCTCCCAGAGTGCTAGGATTACAGGCGTGAGCCAC
>RJWJ010023988.1:0-25251 GCA_004363605.1 Indri indri
AAATGTAATATAATCTAAATTGGAAAAGAGGAAATAAAATTGCACTTCTTTGCAGATGGCATGCCCTTATATGTAGAAAAACCAAGACTCCACCAAAAAAACTATTAGAACTAAGAAACAAATTCAGTAAGTTGCAGGATACAAAATCAACATACAAAAATCAGTAGCATTTCTACACACTAAGAATGAAATAGCCAAAAAATAAATTAAGAATGCAATATCATTTATAATAACTACAAAAAAAAAAAAACCCTAGGAATAAATTTAACCAAGGATGTGAAAGACCTCTATAAGGAATGGCAAAACACTAATGAAATAAATTGGGGAAGACACAAATAGAAAGACATCCCATGCTTGTGGATTGAAAAAATTAATACTATTAAAATGACCATCCTACCCAAAGCAATCTACATATTCAATGCGACCCCTATCAAAATACCAATGATATTTTTTTCACAGAAATAGGAAAAACAATCCTAAAATTCATGTGGAACTGAAAAAGAGCCCAAATATTCAAAAAAATCCTAAACGAAAAGAACAAAGCTGGAGGAATCACGCTACCTGACTTCAAAATATATTATAAGGCTACATTAACCCAAACAGCATGGTTTTAGTATAAAAATGGACATATAAACCATTGGAACAGAATAGAAAACCCAGAAATAAATCCAGATATTTACAGAAAACTAATCTTCAACAAAGCCATCAAGAACATACATTGGGAAAAGGACACTCTCTTCAATAAATGGTGCAGGGAAAACTGGATAATCATATGCAGAATGAAACTGAACTAGCACCTCTTTCCACATATAAAAAATCAACTCGAGATGGGTTAAAGTCTTAAATGTAAGACCCAAAACTATAAAACTACAGAATAAAACATAGGAAAAACATTTCAGGACCTTCATTTAGGTAAAAATTTTATGGTGAATACCCCAAAGCAACAAAAACAAAAATGGACAAATGAAACTATATTCAGCTAAAAAGCTTCTGCACAGCAAAAGAAATAATCAACAGAGTTAAGAGACATCCTATAGGATGGGAGAAATTATTTGCATAGTATTTATACTACAGGGGACTAATGTACAGAATATACAAGGAACTCAAGCAACTCAACAGTAAAAAACAAAATAATTCTATTAAAAAATGGGCAAAAAACATGAACTGACATTTCTCAAAAAAAGACATACAAATAGCCAAAAGGTATATGAAAAATGGTCAACATCACTAATTATCAGGGAAATGCAAATCAAAACCACAGTGAGATATCATTTTACCATAGTTAGAATGGCTACTGTTAAAAAGACAAAAAATAGCTGATATTGGAGAGGACCAGAGAAAAAGGAACTCCTATACACTGTCGGTAGGAATGTAAATTAGTACAGCTGTTGTGGAAAACAGTATGGGGATTTCTACAAAAACTAAAACTACCGTATGATCCAGCAATCCTATTACTAAGTATTTATCCAAAGGAAAGGAAACCAATATATCAAAGAGACATCTGCACTGTCCTTGTTTGAGGCAGACAGCAGCATTTTCTGGCTACAAAAGCTGACTCTGGGAAGGAGATCATGAAGATCATGGAAACATGAATTTAACTAATTTAAAGAAAGCCTGAAATTACCTGTGACTATCTATGACTGCTTATTTGGCTCTTAGCTATAGATCATTATAATTCTAAAGCCGAATCCTTTAAGATCCACCTTAAAACCTAACTTATTTTTCCAGGAAATACTTTCTATCCTGACCTAAATAAGATCTGGTATTCAGTTTGAAAGACAATTGCCCATATCTCTTATTATGCCTTAAAGCAGACCGTTGGTCATCTATTGTTTTCATGTGTCCTCATCTCTATTTAAAAATTCTAAAATGCAGGGATATGGAGTTTCTGTAAGGTACTGACTTGAGAATAATAGCAAAATGTGGACAGCCTGGGAGCCTGGGAACTAAAGCAGGTGCTGTTGCCATTTACTATAACATAGTCTTAGGGAATATAATCGTTAGTAAAGGATCAAATAATTCCTTAGCGAAAAAATAGTATGGGTTTATTCAAAAAAAGGAAATTTCTTGTATTTCTCAAAATAATGTCAAAATGTTCTCACGTTGCCTTCTTGGCTAACTAAAGCTTCCACTGAGTAGTCATTTATGGCTAAATATTATATTCTCAGTTGTATTAAAACCTACTTATACTAACTATATTCTAACAACTTAAGATCCTAGTCTCTGAAATACAACACTGGTGACAGAATAAATTAATAAACTCATACTAGTTTTTGCTAAGGAATTACTCCCTTTAGGAAGTACAGAGTTTAAACAATTAAACATATTTTCTAACAGCCCCATAGGAGGCCTATAATCATGTACCGGATACCTCGTAGGAGATTATCTCTGACTGTGAATGGCTGACACAGAGATGAGACTGTATTGGCGGGACCCAGAAACCTTTAAAGTCATTGATAATTATAATTGAACATTAAGCAACTTCATTTGAAATACTGAAAACAGTTTCTCTTTTGAGATTTTAAATTCCAGTTTTATATTCAGTATGCATGTTATCACTTTATTTTCCTCCCCTTGAATTTTATGTTCTTTTTTAAAAAATTTATTTTATTTATTTATTTATTTATTTATTTATTTATTTATTTGTGGAGACAGGTCTGCACTCTGTTGCCTGAGATAGAGTGCAGTGACATCATCATAACTCCCTGCAACCTCACACTCCTGGGCTCGTGTGATCCTCCTGCCTCAGCCTCCCAAGTAGCTGGGACTATAGGCATGAACAACCGTGCCCAGCTAATTTTTCTGTTTTTTGTAGAGAAGAGGTCTCACTCTTGCTCAGACTGGTCTCAAGTTCCCAACCTCAAGTGATCCTGCTGCCTCAGCCTCCTTAATTGCTGGGATTACAGGTATGAGCCACCATCCATGGCCCTTCCCTTGAATTTTAACATTATTTTATGGCCATATTTATTTAAATATTTTTCACTGTGAGTCACAGTTCTGAATAATATCTGGTCTTTGTCCTTCGGAGTACCTTTCCTTTCCTCTTATCGATTCTTGTAAATAACACTACTGAGTTAATGCAACACTCTGATTTGGTTCCAGACTTTCAGCTTGTGGGTTCAATGGTCAGCTACTAATATTCTGAAGGTAAATTTTCCGCAGTGTGAATATCCAAGCATATCCGTCCAAATTCAGAATTGGGTTTCTCCTTATGACAGCCAGTAGCCCCTAATCCTGTCCACAAATGTGAAGACTAGTATGTTGCTTGGAAATGGAACACATGCCTATGTTAATGAATTTGCCTATCACTAAAATAATTTGTAACCCCTAAATGAATACTAATGGCTCTTTTGCTATCATGCATTCCATCTTTTCCCAGCTAAGGTCTAACAAGGTAACACTCTGCTTTTTGTTTCAGCTCTTATACAGCGATGACCTGGGATGGAGATGGGGGTGCAGTGCAATGTGGTACAAGATGCTCCAGGTGAATCCTGACTCTGGCACCTGTTAGTGGGGCAGCCTCAGACAGGTCACTTAATGTTTTTGAACCTCATTTTTTTTCTTTTGTAAAATAAAAGAAAAATAGAATCTATCAGGATGAGTAGTTTTTAGGATTTAAGATTAATATCTATGTGAAATATCTGTATGCTTTGTATATATATAATTCTTCCTTGTAATTATATATAATGTATAAATAGTTAATAAATGCTTATTTATATATCCTGTATAAATAATTATTTTCCCTAGGGGCAAAGGTTCATTATTTACTTTATAGAATATAACTACCATGAATAATGAGAATTGACTATGTATAGGCTGAGTCCAGTCAAAATCAAAACTAGTTAAAGACAGTATTTACTAGGGAGACCAGTGTCATCTCAAAGCAACAGAAACTAGAAAACCAAAGGGAAAAACTAAAATCTATTATAAATGTTAAAAAAATTCAATAAGGCAGTGAGATAAAAAAAAGAGGAGGAAAATCAATACCCTTCACATAAAGCAATATTATGATCTGGAACCATTTTATCTATTCAACAATTTTCAGATGATTTCAGAAAATGGAAGTAGCTTCTAATCTTTAGTGGTATATGGAGGCTGGAACTTTATTCGGCAGAAACCTTTCTAGCAAGTCTGACAGATTTGGATGTGAAGGAAACCATAAGCCCTTTTTAGATCCAGACATGTTATTTACATGGACAATAAAATCAAGAACAGGTGATGTCTCGTTACATCCCTTGTCTCAACTTCAGAACAAGGGACAGCACCACAACAAAAGGGAGAGATGACGATGCCCCATAAATGGTTGGGCACCCTGTTGCTGAGGAGCTAGTTTCACATTGTAGCTAACCAGTATCATAATTAATAGCTAGGAATGGGAGGAATTGAGATAGGTAGGTGAGAAATGGCAACTCCTCACAAGACTTGCATGCTCTAATATTCCAGGAGAACGACAGGGCATTCTGCCAAGATCAGCTGTGGTTAAGGCTTTCTTATGTGGCCTATGTGGATTTGTGCAAGGTCATCAGGACACCAGTCACTGGTAACATATTATTTAATAGTGAAATTTGGACTTAGGTTAAGTTCCAAAAAAGGTACAGTTATTATCAAGTATTCCAAAATGGTCATGTAACTGGTTCTAATATGTCAAAGCAAGATACAATCTGACCAATAACAAGCCGAAAAGGCTCACTCTGAGGTGGACATAGTGGCATTCTTGCACGAGGGCAAGCCAGCTGAGTCATTCCATGGAGAGCTCCATGAAGTGGAGGAACACAAAGTGAATAAGACTCTGTATCTTAGGTGCTGCTACAAAGCTTTGGGAGGCTGGGCTTGCTTTCCTTTGGATTCTCTTACTTCATTTGTGCTAAGGCACAGGGCTTCCTTAAAAGCTCTTCAGGCTTCTCACATATCTTAAACACCATTACTCTAACTAGGTCATCTATATTGCTGACATCTCTTTTGTTATTCAATGAACCTTCTGGTGTACATTTCAGTAACAGTATTTGAAGAGATCAAGTAGCACATTTGAGTGTATATTTCTGATAAATATACTTCAAATGTCAACTAACCAACTAGTAGGAATTAAAATTCACTTATACCAAACACACACACAGACACATGAATACACATGCACATACACACAAGCATGCACACACACATCCAGAATGCATTACTGTGTTTCTAATTGGGCGTATTGCAGGAAATTGAGCAAATAACCATGTAAGAGATAGAAATATCCACATAGACTGGGCAATAGAAGAAAAGACCTCACTTACCACAGCAATTTAATAAAATAAATGAACAGACTACCCAAGAACTTACTTGCTAAGAAGTGGGAAAGTTCTAGATAAAGAAAAAAACATCAAATGTTGATAAAAACTTCAAAAAAGACTTAAAAATGTAAAACTATATCAGGCTATTGGTTAGAAACATTCAATATTGTAAAGATGTCAGTTCTCCGTAAATCAGTCTATAAAATTAATATGATTTCAATGAAAATACCAACAGCAATTAAACAAGATAATTTTAAACTTTACATTTAAAGAAGCAAAAAAATTTTAAATGCAGGAAATTTTTTTAAAAGAGGAATGATGGGATATATTTATATTTGATATTAAACTATATCTTCTAATTAAAATAGTGATGAATTAGCACATTAATATGCCAATCAAAAGTCCTAAAAGTTCAGAAATAGAAAATAAAATATATAAAAGAATTTCTTATATATTAAAGTTTACATTTGAAATCATAGGTGGAAAAACATGATTTATTAATTTGATTGGGACAACTGATTATCTAACGAAAAATATCCTTTCTTCAAAATTTACATGAAAATAAATTTCAGATGCATTAAAGACTTATATTTGCAAGATAAAACTTAAAATATAAGAAGGCAATTTGGGAAATTTTTGTTTTATGTTGAAATGGGAAAGTCCTTTTAAATGATGGAATAAAACAGAGCTCATAAAAGTAAAATAAAATCATGCATTTTATTACATAATTCTAAATTATTCTACATAGCAAATACACTAAAAAAAGTCAGAAAAAAATTTAAAAATTCTAATTCATGTGATATGAAATGGGTTAATTTTCTTAATAGGCAAAAGTGTCCTATAAATCAGTAAGAACAAATAACAACAGCCTAGGTTCAAAGGGGCAAAAGATTTAGGCAGGTCAAAGAAATGCAAGTATAGATGGCTCTGAAGCATGTAAAAAGATGCTCAAACTCAAACTCCATCATAATAAGATAAATATAAGTTAAAATTATAAGATAATTTTTATTAGCAAAAATTTAAATGTTTAGAAACACATTGTGTTAGTCAGGGTATGGAAACAAATGCTCCTGTATTTTTTCCAGGAATGTGAAATGATACCATATTTATAAAAATTATTTGGCAAGATCTGTGGAAATTTGATGCAGAAGCAGCAATTCCACTTCTAGGAATTTGTCCTGTGGGTATGTTTGCATAAATATGTACATAGATTCATTGCAGCATTAAAAATCCTAAATATCAATAATGGAATTAAATGCTATATAACATCTACAAAATAGAAGAGTCTCTTCAAAAAAAGAATAAGGGAGAACATCATACATGCATACAGAGTAATTATTAGAATATATGCAAAGTGACAAAAGCAAAGTACAGAAAAGTTTATTGGATATTTGTTAAAAGATAAAAAAGCAGCATGTTTGTTTACCTGTCCACATGCAGAGAATACCTGCACAAAGACACAAGCATCTGACTAGTAGTGGCTCTTGGAGACAGAAACTCAGTTGCTGGGAGATCCAGTTGTGAGGAAGATTACTTTTTATTTTATACCTTCTTTTGCCTTTTGCTATTATGTCATGTGAATATAATATTTATTCAAATAAAAAGTGGGACTAATTTTATACCTTTCAAAAGACTGTGTGGCAATTTATCAGGCTACCTTTCATGGAAGCATGGTGTCAAGAGAGTCTAGAGAAACAAGGTATCTAGAGAGGTAACTATCAATCAGGAATGGAGCCAGAAAATTGAGCACAAAGGAAGTTTAAGAGCTAAATCAAGGAATACCAACTGTCTGCCCCAGCATCCGCCAACCTTATTTTAGGCATCATACATGGCTGTCTCCAAGGCGTGATTCAGCCTGTCTTGGCAATTTGAAAATCATTTTAATAATTCCTTTAAACTTTAAGGCACTAAAATCAATAGTGTTTACTGTATCTGATTAATCCATTTCCACTCACCATCTACCGGCACAGATATTTTCAAGCTAATTTTAGCATCAGACTTTTTAAAAAATAAAATATTGTGCCGCATCCCAATATCGATATAAATAAAATGAAGCTGTTCTGTTTCAATGAGGGAAAGATACAGGAGGCCCACCAGCCCATCTGCTCAAACTTCCTCTTTCAAATACTTTTCTCAGCAACCCACCCACCCTGGTCTCATTGAAAACAGCTCAAAAACCTTTGTTTCCTGGGGTATTAAATGAGTAAAGATAAAGAACAATAGAGTTTTGGTTAGGGTAACGTAAGGTAAGTATTCTCTGACAAGCAGCAAGACAGGCCATGGTGGTTCTGGTTCTGCTGGCAGATCAATAGGTCAATAGGGACAAGTCTGCAGAACTCTGAAGGTTTTTCATGTAACTGTTACCATCTGGAGGTACCTAACTTATTATTTATATCCACTTAATATATGGCTATGATTAAAAGGGCTGTGAAAGCCAGAGAATTAGACTGCGTTTCCACCTGTCAGAATCTATGCCAATGCAGAGAACTTTTATTTTCTACTTTATTTGTATCATGGTTCACTTCTCCCATATCATCTGTACTCTGCCTCTCAATATTGACAAATTTAATTTAGTGTTAAAAATAAGATCTTTAAGATCTCCCCAAATACCTTCTTGGCATCCCAACTTCTCTGTTTGGTTGTGTGTGTGTGTGTGTGTGTGTGCATGTGTGTGGTGTGTTTGTGTGTGTATAGGAGAGAACTTCAAAAAGTTCTTGGAAAAATGGAATTAAAAGATAAAAATAAAAAATACAAACTTTATTTCTCAACATAAGCTCCATCAAGTTCAAGATGCTTATGTAAGCAAAGGTACCAGACATTTAGCTCATTCCTGGAGGACTAAAGAACTGAGGATCCTGGAAATTTAACCGTGTCAGTGTAATCTAACCATGTCAGTGTAAACTAAAGAAAAATGGGTGCCATTTACATATTTTTTAAGATTAGAAAACAAAGTCAGCAAGAGCCAAATCAAGACTATAAGGTGGATTCCTAATTATTTCCCATCGAAACTCTCACAAAATTGCCCTTGTTTGATGTAAGGAATGAGAAGGAGCATTGTCATGGTGGAGAAGGACTGCCAGGTGAAGCTTTCCTGGGAGATTTTTCTGCTAAAGCTTTGGCTGTCTCAAAACACTCTCATAGTAAACAGATGCTGTCATTCTTTGGCCCTCCAGAAAATTAATAACAAAATGCCCTGAGCATCCCAAACAACTGTTGCCATGACCTTTGCTCTTGACTGGTCCACTTTTGCTTGACTGGAGCATGCCGCCTCTTGGTAGCCATGGCTTTGATTGTGCTTTGTCTTCAGGATCATACTGGTAAAGCCATGTTTCAGCTCCTGTTACAATTCTTTAAAGAAATGCTTTAGGATCTTGATCCTAATTGTTTAAAATTTTAATTCAAAGTTCTATTTTTGTCTGCAGCTGATCTGGGCACAAAAATTTTGGCACCTATTAAGTGGAAAGTTTGCTTAACTTTAATTTTTGAGTCAGAATGGTATAAGCTGAATCAATTCAGAGGTCTATGATATTGGCTTTTGTTTGTGCTGTTAATCATCAATCTTCTTCAATTAGGGAACTATTCCACAGTGAGAAGGAATATGTAAACCTACTCTTAAAGGCCAAGGGAGATTTGAGGCCAAAGAAAGAGGCTGACAAATCCACTTACTCAAAGAAAAATATATATATATATATATGTATACATATATATATATATTTTTTTATAGGGACTTACAAATAGAAGTGATGTTGCAAATGGATTCAAGACAGAGGATTCCCTGCACCCACATTCCAGAAAATATCCTTTATATAGCAAGCTTTTTTGGTAAAACATGTGCAGTTTATCACATCTCAGATTTTTCTGGCCCAAACTCATGACACCGGGGAAGGTTAGATAAGCATCTTTATGAGGGTTATTTATGCTACAGGCATTGTTTAAAGACTTTGCTACAAAACATTTTGATATGCAGAAGTCAAACATTACTCGTTATGGTGCTTCTGTTTCAAGATGGCATCACTTTTGCCATACAACAGGCTAGTTTCCTACAGGCACAAACAAGATTAATTTGCTCCTTGCAAATTGGTGTGGATGATCTGACACCATGGTTTTCATCTTCAACATCATCTCATCCCTTCTTAAAATGGTTATCCATTTGTAAACTGCTGATTTCTTTAGGGCATTGTCCTCATAAGCTTTTCATAAAGCATCAGTGATTTCATTTTTATTCAACCTAAGCTTCACCGTAAATTTGAGGTTTGCCCTTGCTTCAATTTTAACAAAAGTCATGTAGCTGTGATAAGGGCCCTTTTCAATGCCTTATTTTTCTTAGTGCCTCAAACTAGATCCCATTCATACGCGCTATAAAGTGAGTATGAGTTTATTTTGGTGCAAAAAATTTTTGAAGTCCATATATAGTTTTGTTCATAATATTCATTTTCATGAACATTTTGAAGACCTCATATATATTATTTGTGTTCTTTACATGTGTATATATATTATGTATATATGTAATAAAGAAAAATAATTATCTGTTCCTCACCAGGGCAAGGCCCAAGACTGCTAAAACAGAAAACAAGTTAACAAAATATAGAGTGTAACATTTTATTTAAAAAGAGTTTTACATGGTATAGCATCCTGAGAAATGAAGATATACTCAGGGAAAACTATATTTTTATGAATATTTGTGCTGATTATGATTGAAGGACACAAGGGTATTGCATAATGGTAAACTGGGGGGAACTTAGCAAGGCCTGTCTGTTCAGATTCTTCCTGGCCTCTTCGTGTGACATTTCTTTCTTCCAGATATAGGATAGTACAACTATCACATGAAAGTCTTCAGGAGAGGCGGGACAGAGAAGGGAAGAAAATGCCCTTCCTGATTCTGCAATTTCCTTAATTTCCTTCAACTTAAAATATTCAGCATGCCAAGGTACTATATATTTTGG
The DNA here is from genome assembly GCA_004363605.1 of Indri indri. Classification (NCBI taxonomy): domain Eukaryota; kingdom Metazoa; phylum Chordata; class Mammalia; order Primates; family Indriidae; genus Indri; species Indri indri. The sequence goes on from RJWJ010023988.1 coordinate 10,217, forward strand.
GGTACCATGTTTGAACCCCAACATATGTAATGTATATTTGTGTAGACATATACATTACTTTATATAATATATCATACACATACTACATATATAATTATCTGTCACACACACAAATTACTTCCTGCTTTTCGATCTTTACATATAATAATTTATACTCATAAATTATATTCCCATTGTATTCCTGAGCCAGAGGTTCAATCACTATAAAGTATCATGGTTAGTTGGGGTGGAGGAGGCTGAAGAATCTGACATTTTGCTCAAACTATTTTCTGTTCCACTGTGCAAAATCGAGCAAGTTATTAAACCAAAATTGAGCCAGTTTACAAATGGGGAGCATAAGCGTAGTTACTTAGCAGTGTTTCCATGAATATTAATATTAATTCATGTATGTAAAAAGCCTGACATGGTAATTGTTCAATAAACTATTAGTTTATCCCAGTACTGCCCTCCGACCTTCTTCTCTTCTTTATTAATTAAAGGAAGGGCAGCCATAATCAGGGAGTGTCAAAAATACTATGTGTTTCCGCTATATAATTCATCCATGTAACAAAAATCCATTTGTACCCCCTAAATCTATTGAAATAAATAAATACATTTTTAAAATAGTATGTGTTTTCAGTAGAATGGAAATATGTGTGACTTTATTTTAGTATTTAGCTAACACATACAGTGAAAAAATCACATATGTAAAGATGATGAACATCAAATCTATGAGTTATCTGCATTTCAGAAGAACCATTCATACTTCATCACCAGTTTACCAGCAGGTTTATTATAGCACTGGTGTCAATAAATAATATGGTGCATGTTATTTACAAGACTATATGATATTCATGCCTCTTCCTCCTCATAGCTGAAGCTTATCTCATTTAACATATACATAAAGAAAACTGACAGCCAGGGGAAAATGTTTTTTAACCTCGACCCTTTACAAGTATTCCTTGGATTGGACAAGAAATGTTAATTAGCATTTAAACTTCAGCTGTAACATATCTGAATTGGATCCATCAATTATTAGTAAATTTTCAAATATTCTGGAATGAGATGTAACATAGCAGTCACTTACATGATACTTAGTTGAGCCCAAGATGTCTCAGAATAACTCCCTTCTTCCCTCTGAGTTAGTGTTCCTGGTTTTGATCTCTTCTATCATGTTATCTCCTTGCTTAAAGAGTTTTATTTGTTATTACTAAAAAATAAAGATTAAACAAGTCAGCTAGTTGTTCGAGGCTATTCCCAATCAAACAGTAAGTATCCTGTTGTCTGTGTATGATGATGTTAGTTAAGCCAGGAGTTCAGTTCAGATGCTCTGGCTCCATATCCATATATCATATGGTCTATTGCTTTGTCACTCTATTAGCCCAGTTGATCTCCTCACTCTAGCCTGGATTTTCCGTGGCCATTCTTACCTCTGAGATTTTGATCAAATTTTTGCCCTTGTCTGGAATCCTATCACCCCTTCTCCATCTTCACATGGTCATCTTCTCTCAACTTCTAATACCTGGTTCAAACTTTTTCTAAAGAAGCTTGAGGTGGGGGCATTATTTGCCAGCAACTGCACTGTCTTTGCCTTTAGAATCATGGTAGCTCATTACCTCATTTGGTATATGACCACTGGCATATTTATTTAAGTCTAATAGTTGTCTGATGATTAGTCATATCATTCAGGAATTGTGATTGGCACTTTTTTGGAACCTCCTCAGTACAATAAAGGAGGGAAGAGTGGCTAGTCTATATATTCATGCTAAATTGATTTGGGCCAAATCTACCTGAAAGACTGCTTGGGTTTTTTTTGTGTGTGTTTATTTTAACATTTAAAAATATTTTAATTTTGGCTTTTCATCTTTTTGTTCAGATTCTTGCTGTTCTACACACAGGCATTTAAGAATAAATTGTATGAGGTGTAGTTCAGCGGTTTTCAAATTTCAGTGTACGTATAGACTTTCCTGGGATCATTTTTAAAATACACAAGCTATTTCTATTTCCCATAGTATAGGCTCTGAATGGCCCTCTTGATTAAAACAAAGTTTTAAAGTTGAAGAAGTACTAAAACAATAATTATAAATTTATTACTGACCTGATAAGGAAGTAAGATATTTGCAGAAGTAAAATTGTGACCCAGAGCTTCCACTTTGATAGCTACACAGAATGTAACAGCTTAGAAGTGACTAATCATGATGGAAGTCTAATAGGAAATTACTGCAAAAACTCATTGTAAAATGAAAAATTAATAAATGGGTAAATATAAAATTGCATATAAAAATTAGTTTTTCTTGATCTTAATGAGTTGAGAGCCAGAAAGAGACTAGAATCTCCCTTACATAAGTTTATGGTCAGAACACATAGTACAAAGGTCTTTCAAAAAACTTAAGAAGATAATTTAATTGAAAGTGATCCCAGGCTGCTAGTGACCATGGATAACCAATAGAAGCAAATAAAATTACTCTCAGAAAAAAACAATTCCAATAGAAGTATCAAAGAATTTCCACAGAGTTTGGAAGGAACATGAGCTCAGTTTTTTAAAAAAATCAAAACACAGAAATAAACAAGGAAGCATCAGTGAAAGGTCAGAGTGGAAACCAAAAACAGCATAAATACACATAAAAGATACAATTTATTCAAGATACATAATGGAGACTCTTAAGTAAGAATATGTAATATGTATCAAAATATCAAAGAAGTAGATGCTTGGTGGAAATCTCCTGTATCTTAATTTTGGTAAGATATGTGATGGAATATATTTGTCAAAAAACATTGAATTATACACCTACAAAGGGTGAATGTCACTGTTTACAAATTGTTCCTCAAGTCTGACTTAACAAAAGAATTATCACGTATAAAAATCTTAAAAAAAGAAAAAAACAAAGAAAACTGTGGAACAGAGCCTAAGTGATAATTAGAGGACATTTATAGCTTTACATGCTTCCAGTTTTAAAGAAGGCTGAAAAGATTTAAAACATCAACTTTAGACAAAAAAGGAAACAAAGCAAAACAAAATCTCTACAAAGAATAAAGAAGAAGTAATAAAATAAATGCTTAAATTAATATAATCGGTAACAGATATCCAGTAACAAATGCCAACAAGGAACATGACAGCTGCTTCACTACCCGTGCTTCTGAAAGCCAGCTAACCAGTAACAGACAAACTGATAGCCACACTTCCACAGGAAAATACTACGCAATCACTAAACACTTATACTTCTGTGATCATAGCAATCCTTGAACTCTGTGCTTGCCACAACCTTATATTAATGCTCTCTGCTTTGCTCAGAAAGAATGCAATAAAGTTTTTCAGATGCTCAATTATAGTTTCTTTATTTGTTACTGCATACCTCTTGAAAGTTTTCAACAGGTTCAAGGCTCTTTCTGTTTTTCTGTACCACCGAGGGCCCTTGCTCAGAGAAAGCGCTTGCTGCTCCTCTGTAAACTTACAGCCCAGACCTCTTCCTTATCTCCTTATATATAACCAACTGATGGTTGGATATCACCTGTATGCTCTGCAGACACTTCAGGTGGGTAAACTGATCTCACTGCAGCCCTGCTAAAGCATCCTCCTCTTCCTGTATTCCTTGTGTAGTACCAGCATCTATCCAGTCTCCTAAGCTAGAAATCTGGGTTTCATTCTTAACACCTGTCTCTCTCTACGTGCCCATATCAATCAATTACCAAAACCTGTTCATTTTACCACTTAAAAGTATCTGTAGTTCAGGAATTCCCACCCTTGGCTGGACATTGAAATCACCTTGACAACTTTAGAAAGTACCAATGTTTCAGTGCAAATTTGGATTTAAATGGTGTTGAAAGGGAGAGGAGCCTGTGTACGAGGATATTTAAAAGTTCCTTAGTTGTCCTAATGTGAAGCCGAGGTGGAGGGCCAAGCACTGCCCTGTCTCCCCACCTACATTATCACCCAACTCAGGCCCCCACAATTTCTCACATAGATTATCAAAACCATTGTTAAGACCAGTTAGGCTCCTGGTCTCTGGTATTATTCACTTCAAATTCATCCTTCATGCAAAATAGTAGCATCATACCTATAGAAATATGACCATTTCTCTCTCTTTTAAAATTTTTTCCATGGCCACCATCAATTAAGCATAAAGGCTAAGCTCTTTCAGCAACTCTTACAGCCGCTCCCTATCATGTGCCCTGGTCTGATGACGCATATCCTCATTTTTTGTCACTCGGCTTCTCAATATCATTGAAATTCTTATTTTCTTAGGCACACACTATTGTGCCTTCCTTTCTGCCTAGAATGACTTTCTCTATTTCTTCACCTAACTAGTAGTCAAGTCAGACTTATCCATTAATACTAGTTTATAAAATAGTCCAACATTCCCTTCTCTAGGAAGTCTTCTTTGACTCTCTGAGGCTAGGTGATGTTATTCTTCTTTATGTTCCTATTAATATAATACTCAAAGCTTATCTTCTTCATTAACCTTAGCCTGCCTTATCATATTTTTATATTTATGCCTCCCTCAATAGGCTATAGTTCCCTGAGTCCTCTCAAAGTTTGGTCCAACCCTTGATATCAGTTGGATTGATAGGAAATTCAATAATCAATAAAAGTAATATTTGTATTTCACTTGCTTAAAACTTAAATGCACTCATTCATAAAATACTGACAGAGTTGGACAGACGCAACAGTAGCCATCAGAATACAACAACAGGAACATAGAGGAGGGAACCATTTACAGGTGGCGGAAGTGAGGGGTGGTTTTCCCAGGTAGACGTGACTGATTAGGAGATCAGCCTCAATCTAGAACTGAATTCATTACAGCAATTGTAGTTAAAAGATATCTAAGTTTCACTGGACCCATAAAAGTCTTAATGGCAGCTTTTTAATGCTGCATTAGAATGTCTTTTCTTTCCACAATGTCACTTACAGTCACTATGTTTTCATTTTACAGACAGAGACTCTGATTGAAGATTTCCAAGTGGCAATTTATAGTAATGGTGTTTGGTTACAATACCTTGCATGTAGTGGAATCTGCCATAATATAAGTCTTGTCTCTGGTTCTCACCTATGTGAGAGTCATAGAACTATAAATAATATTGCTTGACCATGTGGAGCACAATGTGAGCAGAAAGGGGAGAATGAGATCTTTGCAGTTTTTATCCAACCACCAGGTTGCAACTATCGTTAAACTTCCCTCTCCGTTATGCATTTCTCACCTCTCATCAGCCTAGTCACCAACCACCTGAACTTTCAAAACTCTGCATAATACATGCAGGTTATAGAACTCAAGAAATTTGGAGAATCAAAGGGTGAAAATGCTTTGTGTGTGCTACATTCCTGTTTTTCCTTTGAGTACTTCCTTTTCTTTACATATTCACTACAGAAGTGCTTGCATTGGCTGAATTTTATCTCTAGCTCTAAGACCCTGGATATGTATTGTCTAATAGCAAATTCATTATCACAAAATGATAATGCAACGAAACAATTTGGTTTCCTTGTGAAGTTCATTACAAAGTATTTCTCTATAAATTGTGTGAGAAATATAAGTAAATTCTTTTGGGAGACTAGGTAGATACCAATACTAAAGAAAGAATACAGGTATATGGCATTGCATTGTCAGAGATTATTTGATTAAAATGATCTTCCTGTAAATAATTTAAAATTTTAGAGTTACTTTTACCTCTTTCAGGTCAGCAGGGCATCATTTAGTGCACTAAACAATTACTATCTCACTAATTTCGTCCCTTAAGTGTTTCTTTACTGACTAAAATGTACTTGTACTCATTCTTCCAAAATGTTCAGTGACATGTTTATGGAAATTTTGTAATTTTTCTTCACCATGAAAATGTCCCAATTTTATAAGATTTTCTTTTTCTCTAAAGGAAAACTTTTCTTCCTCTAAACCTTTATGCTTTGGTATAACAGAGTTTAAAAAAAAAATAGTATGCCTCTTATTCTGGCTGATTAGAGTCTATGAACAATGAGATCACCCTGTGATCAAATTCAGCAACACAAGATTAATCAAAGACAGGCACTTCTCTTTCCCATGATGAAAAAAAAATGTCAGGAAAGATATACATATTTGGTTGTTGTTTATGGATGGCTTGGGCTGGCACTGATTAAAATTGCTACTGATGAGAGAAATTACCTGAAACAAGAGTTTCTAAAGAGATAACTGTTCTATTTGGTTATCCCTGTTTCTGAAGTCATGGGAGGTGACACATCCATCCTGATGTAGATACGCATGCCGGTGCATCCTCTGAGGCATGGAATAACAAGGGTTCCTGTTCTCCCCATCTGCCCAGTTTCTTTCACTTCTTCAGCAATACGACTAAATACAAGACAATGTTCTAAAAGTCCTTCTAATTAGAGCAATGGTTTCCAATCTCTGTTTCTCTTTGTCAAACATGACTGATGACATTCATGTGACTTGGGCCACTCTCATGTACATGCCCAAAGTTATCTACAAATCCAGAGTTCAGTTTTCTCATTAGGAAATTCAGGGATTGAGCTGGATGGTATAGGTATAACTAAATCCTCTCATTTTCATCAAAAAAAAAAAAGAAAAAGAAAATAATTCATGACTTTTGGTATTTTAGCTTTCATAAGTAAGAATTATTTGGTGACTCCTTGCAACTGATCATATCATATCAATGTTTCAGGATCCATTGGAAGTGAAGGTTTGATTGATAACATAGATGTAAAATTTAGGTGTCTCTGATTCAGAATTTGTGATACTTCATAAGGCCTATAAATAGTCCTTAAATTGTTTAATGTAGCTTTTAATTATTCAGTATCCTCAGAAGCATTTTTAACATGAAGGATTCCTTCATGAGGCTCCACCCTGTGAGTTTCAGCCACATTCTTATGCATTAAAAGACTTTGAATATTATAATTCATCGATGATATGGTACATTGTGAACTCTAATTTTATTCATAAATTATTTTGTCTCCCCAATTCCCTCTAATATTATGTTAAATTGTATGTCGGGGTTTGTGAATTCACTCAACTTAGTAACTGAAATCCTGTTGTTTTTAACCACCAGTCAAATTTATACCCCTCTTAAAGCCTTTAATCATGTACCACATTTATTCAAAAGCAGTGACCTTCTTTAAAAGTCACAGAACAATTCAGGCAAAAAGAAAAATATGAAAAAGTTTTGGTCATCAAGCTTAAAAATGTACTGTATTTGAAAGTAGTGAAACTCTATTTTTAAAAATTTCATACCTTAAAGGTCACAACTTTGAATACTAGTTCTTTTATTTATCAGTTGTGGAACTAGTTATTTAACTTCAGGCCTTAATTTACTCACATGTGAAATTTTGATAGTAGTCACCTTACACAGAGTTCTTATAAAAGGTACAATAATATAAAGCCAATATAGTATAAAGTATGTGAGTGCAAATATATTATATATGTTACATATATACATGCGTATGTGTGTGTGTGTGTGTGTATAAAATGCCTATTAAGAGCTTTACCATTGTAAATTAATACCAGAATATTACAAAGGCCTTGCTCAAACTTGGATCTGGAGTGAGGAGATCTGGCTTTCATTTCTATATCTCTTATGTTAAATTGCACAACCTGAGAAATTCCCTGATCCCCTCTGGGCCTCATCCCCCATAGTCAGCTTTGTTGTTTGGTTGGTCGCTTCCCTGTAAATATCGCCCCATTGGAAACCTGAGGAGAGGGAGGGAGGAGGCAGCTCTTGGAGAGCAGGATCCTTGTACCTAGAGGAGCAGATTGGACAGAGGTCAGATGCTGCCAGGTGTACAACCTGGTATTCTAGGATTCCGGGCTAAGGCAGGAATCTTGGCAGAAATCCAGTCATTATAGGTTACAATTTTCTCATGGGAATTAGAGGAAAGCTGTAACCTAGTGAACAACTTGAAGGTCCTAGAGTCATCTTAGGAGCTATAGTTACTTGGCAAACATAGAAAAACTAGTTCCTGGCCTTGCATTCTGAAAATATGATATTCTGATTGTACTCTCTAAGCAGGCTGAGGGATAGGTGAAAGGTCTGTCTGCTAACTCTTCATCTACTATAGTGAACAGAGGTAGAAAGGATTCAAAATGATATCATCTAAAAAAAAAAAACCCAAAAAACAGTATCATCTATCCCAGAGTGTTGTTTTGAGGTCCAGGGGTAAGAATTCATAAAAAAAATGCTATGTTTAATATAAAATGCAAAATAGAATGTTGGTTTATATTGCATAATCTAATACTTCAACTGAGATTGCCTTTTGTACACCATTAAAATAGATTGTTTTATAAAACAGATTATTGGTTTATATTATATAATTCAACATTTTAACTAATTGAGATTGCTTTTGCCATCCCATTAATCCTAATCAGTCAGTGAATTTATGTTCTTTTCTGATGGTGTGCAAATGATATTTAGCCAGATAAGATATAACAAAAACATAATTATTTATAGGAGATTCAGCTCAGCTAAAGGGAAGAGTAGTGAAAGTATATTAAGATTTAGAATAATTTACTCTGATTATGTAAAGATCCTGTTGATGGTCAGCATTGTTGTTTTTATTCTACAGTGTGAATGCTTGCTCACTCTTCTGAAGTATTCCTTTATTTTTAATTTTTTTACGGATTATTTCCAAGTCCTTGGGAGTGCTAAGGAGAATACAGAATTCTGAAGAGTACAAATAACTCCCAAACCACACTATATTAATTTGATGCCATCTACTTCCTGAGCCAGCTATTTATCTGAGCAGGCAGGGAGCAGGGGACAGAACAATAGAGTGCAAATTTCACTAAGGCTTTCCATGCATCTAATGGTATATTCCAAAAGAGAACAGAAAGTGGAGGAAGAAAGGGAAAAAAACATGAACGATACATTCATTGAGAACATGGACTTCAGTATTCAAAATGTTGATCTGTAAGTGTAAATGCTATAACAAGTACCATTTGTCACTCACAAGTGAATAGTTTCAGTAACTCACATTTTTCCAAGGATAGGGAATACAGATATAAAATCTTCATATGTTTAGAGTTCAACATATGCTTATAATTTAACACATATTTAAATTTCTTGTTTTTACTTTCATTGGGCAAAGAATCTCCTTCTTTTTTGCAGTTGATTTTCTTTAGATCTCTTTTCTGATATTTATTATATTTTATGGAAATGAGAGAATTCAATTTTACCTGTATCATCCAGCTTGATCCCTGGCTGTCTTAATGAGAAAGGGAGAACTGAATTCTGAAATTATAAATAACCTTGGGCATGTATATGAGAGTGGCCCAAGTCACATGAATGCCATCAGTCATGTTTGACAAAGAGAAACAGAGATTGGAAACCATTGCTCTAATTAGAAGGACTTTGAGAACATTGTCTTGTATTTAGTTGTATTGCTGAAGCAGTGAAAGAAACTGGGCAGATGGGGAGAATAGGAACCCTTGTTGTTCCTTGCTTCAGAAGGTGTACCAGCATGCATACCTACGTCAGGATGGACATGTCACCTCCCATGACTTCAGAAACAGGGATAAGCAAACACAACAGTTATCTCTTTAGAAACTCTTGTTTCAGGTAATTTCTCTCATCAGTAGCCATTTTAATCAGTGCCAACTCAAGTCATTCATAAACAACAATGAAATATATATATATTTCCAAACATTGCTTTTCATCATGAGAAAAAGAAGGGCCTGCCTTTGATTAATCTTGTGTTTCTGAGTTTGTTCACAAGGTGATCTCCTTGTTCATAGACTCTAAATGGCCAGAATGAGTGGCTTGAATTTTGATCTTTGAAGTTTTGCTGTGTTAACGAAAAAAGAGGGAGGAAAGAAAGCTTTCCTTCAGAAGGGGAAAGAAAGCAAGAAAAAGCAATATATAGCCAATAGAAAAAACAACCAGCAGACCTAGATTCAGATATACCACACATGTTGGAACTATTGGGAAGGGAATATATAATAACTATGATTAATAATTTTAAGAATTCTAATGGAAAATGCAGACAATATGTATGGACAGCTGGGGAATTTAGAAGCAAGATGGAAACTTTAAGAAAAAATAAAATGGAAATATAAGCAATAGAAAATACAATATCAGACATAAAAATGCTTTTCATAATCCATCAGTAGACTTGACAGAGCTGAAGAAAAAAAAATCAATGAACTTGAAGTTTTGTCAATAGAAATTATTCAAAACTGAAACCCAAAGAGAAAAAAGAATGGGAGAGGAAAGAGATCAGAGCAGCCAAGAACCATGAGACAATAAAAAAAGTCACCTAAAATACATGTAATTGGAATCCCAGATAAAGAAGAGAAAGGCAAAAAAAGAGACAAGTTAAATATATAAAGAGATATGACTGCAAAATTTTAAAAACTAAAGAAAGACTTTAGCCACAGATCTAAGATCTGAAATCACCAAAGAGAATAAAACCCAGAAAAACATGAGACATATAGTATTTGAACCAGTGAAAAACAATGGAAAAAGAAAATCTTTAAGGCAGTGAGAAAAATAAATATGAACTATGGATTCATTCCATAATATGGATTAGTCTCAAATGTATTCTGCAAAGTTAAAAAGAAAACAGACTCAGAATGCTATATATTGCATGATTTCATTTATATGGCATTCTTAAATTAATGCAAAACTGTAAGTGATATATCACTTATAGTGATATATCAGTGGTTTCCAAGGGCTAGGGTGGACAGTGATGTTGACTAGAGAGAGACTCTAAGGAACCTTTGTGGGTGATGTAACTGGTATATATCTTAATTGTGGTGGTAGTGGTATGACAGCATGCTCTTGCGAAAACTTTCAGAATTGTGCAATAAAAAGGGTTAATATTACTGTATGTAAATTATATAATATCTTTAAAAAAAATTGTGGATGTATGTGGAAAAGATCTAAAGAAAAAAAATGGTTCCATGGAGATGGTAGAATTTGAATTCAGTCTTGAAAGCTTGGTATGGTTGCTACGAAAGCTTGTTTTTTTAATGAAAAAAATATTTATAGGTACTAAAAAGAGTGCTTGGGGTAATTTTGCTGTAAGTAAACTCCTTTATTTGTACTTAACACTGACTGTGGGCAACCTAGACACAGTCGAGAAACTATAACTAGAGATCATAAAAATTCAAATCATTTATTTTACAAATGAGGAAAATGAGACCTGGAGAGGTGAAATAACTTTCTTAATACACAAAATGAGTGAGGAGCTAGGGGTGAGATTCTAACTTGAAATTCATGACTCTATAGTGTCATTAAGCAATTAAATTTAAAACCAAAGGCATTTAAATCATGGTGGGTTCAAATACCCCTGGAACTTCTTTCTTGTCCTGTATTTGCCACCCACCACTTTGGAAATGCTACATTTGCAATTCTAATGCTCAAGTGTTTAGGAAACCCTCATAGCAAGCAGCAATGCTCTTCATTTTTGATAGTCATGTTTTCAACACACTTTCCTGTAATTAGCAGTATAAATGCAGATTTTGATAGATTCCTCAGCTAAAATCACTGGAGTTTAGCACACTGTCAGTAGAAAGTAGAGATTTTTCCTTATGTAGCATGGAACACTCTAGCATAGTAAATCCCAAGTCATCCTTCTCATTAGGCATAGAAAAAAATAGTTGGCCATTTATATGTGCGGTTTTGAAAGGAGCAGAGAGACATTCTATGTGATAACAATGTCTTCTAAATGGTGATCCAGCCTCTGTACTCCCAAAAGTGAGAGTTTTATGTGAGTAAGGCATTTCATTTTAGTATTGCTAGTTGATGTCTTACTAAAGGATAACGCTATATAATTTCTCTTGTCTTATCTACTCTTGCTTTCTCTCCCATGTCTGCGTGTCCGAAGAATCTAAGCTGTTCTCTGGATATCTGATTTTCATTTTAGTCTTAACTGTCACCTCATTGGCTATTTCCGAGCCTAGCTTGCTCTCTTTAATTTGTAAGACAGGATGACTTCAAAAACAGATAAACTTTAGTTCAGACTGTGACTTAGCCATTGTGACCATAGCTAAGTTATTAGAAAAGTATAAAAGACACTTGAGGGTTGCTTTAAGTAACAATGCCATCAGCTGGCATAGAGTGTACCCTACGGATGCTATTTCTCTCCAGCCCCTTGGCTCAGATCTCCTTGTGTATTATATAGATCCATCTTTGTGTTTCTAGTGCTGTGCTTCTGTGTTGTCTGGGCTGCTTATCTCCCATTTGATTGTCTAAACCAATCTGCACTTCTCCAAGCCGTTCTGAGTGTCCTGGGGTCTGACCACGAGGGTTTCATTAATGGGCATTTTGCCCTTTCACTTCATGTTTGGGCTGCCCAATGGGAGGCACTTGTAGGAGATTGGAGGTTAGGCTGAATGTGAGGTTGAGGTATTTTTCCTCAGCTACTTCCTTGACAGGTTAGAGTAAGTAGGCTGTGTGTTTCTAGCAAAGGTCATAGCTCTCATCAGGAGGCCCTTAGCAGGTAACTTCCACTTTTTAGTTCCATGTTTTAGTAACTACTTTCTCTCCTTGCCTTTCACACCTAAAGATGGCTACTCTGCTCTCAACCTGGGAACAATACTCAACCTGAAAATGATGTAGCTTCAGAAGACTGCACTATGTCTTGTGGTTGTCATTTTTTAATTTTGTCCATGCTTTTGTAAATAATACCTTTAAAATTCTTCTGTAAATACCAACTTTGTCTAATATAGATCCTGCCTGATGCACAGGCATCCTGGCTCCAAATTACTCAGATATGGCATCCTTTAAATATTCAAATCATCATTCATTTACACAGGCAGGGTCAGGTTCAGAAATACCTCCAGGAACCTACAAAAGGAGATAACAGAAAACTGGAGAGAAAGCAAAGCATGACTGACCAACTTTGTCACTTCTCCTAATTAGGGATCAGAGGATCATCCCTCAATGGGAGAAATGACAGGCAAATAGATCAGAATAATTAGAGAGACATGCTGGCTTTATAAAAAGTAAACAAATTTAAGCAAATTATTTCAAGTGGAAAAGCATATTTAAAAAGTGAAAGGGAGACATTACCTCAACAAGTTTTAAAGATATAAAGAAAAAGAGAGATCACATGTGATGCAAGGCAAAATGATAGGAAATTAACAGAGTGAGGGAAAAAAACAAGTTCCCTATCACTAGCTTTTAATGTTTAACAGAACTGCAGATTTCTTTAGAGATACAAATCAAAATACGGTAGCCAAAAGAAATACAGAGAACAAAAGGTATTCTTAAGTAGCTCCCTGTGCGTGGTTGGTCATCTTACCTGCAAACATGCAATGACACAGAGAGAGCTCTGGCTCACTTGCCAGAGAGATATTAAAAGCTCCACAAACAGGCAGGCAGTGTGGATTTTACTCTCTGGAGAACTCCAGCCATTGCCTAGGAGTCAGAGCCTTATGTAAGTAACCTCTAATAAACTTACCTAACCCGTCAAGCTTCATTTGTCTGGGTCATTCTTTGATCTCACACTTTGGGGGCCCCTGTCAGTTTGGGGAGCAGTTTTTCTATACCATTCTAGGATTTTATGGAAACACATAGTTATTTCTGAGATCATTCTCAGATTGGTTTATTAATGAAATTTTTTCACCTGCTGGGAGGTAAGGTGATGATTGTATATTTTAGGGAGAAAAAAAATCTCCTTAAGTATTACTCTAAAAATAATATTTCTTAAAATAATGTCTATAACAGCATGTGATATAAATTTCCAGAAGGAAACTCACCAACAGGCCAGGGAAACATATTATACAAATACTTCTTAATGGTAAGCCTTTGGTGATTACTGAAGAATTCTCTCATTATTACCAATGGAGAGTAAATGGTACCTAAAAATTTTCTGGCCAGGGATACTTGAAAAAATAATGTCAATTAAATGCAAAATAGGAATAATGCATAATAGGAATAAATGCATAATACAAATAAATGCATAATAGGAATAAAACAATTTTAAGTCCCTGTCAACCCTGTCAATTTGTGTCTGTGAAATAATGTTGTATCATTTTATTTTTATTACATGTCTCACTTTGTGAGTAAGTTGGTGCCCATATAGCAGATTAAAATGGGATACATTGAAACCTCTAGATAGATAATTTATATCCACAAAATACTCAAAATGAAAATAATGCAGACATGGTTATTTAGGAAAGCATCTCAGTTTGCCACTTTATTTCTCCTTGGCTAGCCCAGTAAATAGGTGAACAGTGCAAATTTAGGAAACACAATGTTTTATCTCTCTTCGAGTAAAATTGTTCTGTTGGTTAAAGTCTAAATGTGATGATAAGAGACTTAAAAACAAGTCATTGGCTTAAGGAGAAGATAAATTTCTTGCTCATTTAATCATCTGTACTATGTGTTTCAAATCAGAAGGTATCTCTACTCACTAAATCAATTGGGGACCCTGTTGGAAGCTCTAACATCTTCAATGTATGGCTTATTCAACAGTGTGGCTCTATCTGAGGAGGCAAACTTGACTTCAGCTTTCATTGCTTGGGCTAAAATTTACCCACAAAGCCACTGCAAAGAAAGGCAGTCCACCCATGTGGCCAGGAAGAAATGTAGAATAGATTATTTGTGGGTAGCTATCTTTTTAATTATGATTGCTGATGAAATTTTAAGAGGTCAATGACCAGCCACACATTTCAATCTCTTGCCCAGAAGAGAGTTAAACCTTTGTGGGATGGTTTTGGGGTTATGGAGACCTGGTGTTAACCAGCTAAATACATGGACCAAAAAGGATCTTCCCATTACTCTGATTAGAAACCCTCAAGATTTAGGATATACAAAATAATGTATGAAATGAATGTATATCAATATTTTAGTTAAACAGGTTTTTAAAACTTCTTAATAAGATATAACATATAGAGTATTCCATCTGAATATCAGTATTCTTATCACAAGAATCTGCAAAATATATTACTATTACCTATATCACTAATACCTACCACTCAGTTCTATTTTAAGAATTAACTAAATTCCATACATACAAAGCTTAGAATCTAAGATGGCCAAAAACAAATGTTTTTCTTATTTTCTCTCTCTTTATTTAAAGGATAAAACTATTTCAAGGGTTTTTTATTTTATTTTATTTTATTTTTATTTTTATTTTT
>RJWJ010023989.1:0-25269 GCA_004363605.1 Indri indri
CCTTCTGTCGCTATTCCCAAACCCACCTTCCAGCCCAACAGCTGCGGGAGTTAGTGCCCACTCCCGGACCTTTAGACCCCAAAGCATCTCAGACCTGAAAAACGCCCAGATCACCTGTTTCAACTCCACTGTTTTACAGAAGATGATACTGAGGCCATTCATTCATTCCACAAATATCTACTGAGATACCATTATGTGCTAGTGTACCCTGCGCCATTTAGAAGCTAGGGAGGCACTGGGAAAGTCTCTGCCCTCATAAAGCTAACAGTCCAGTGAGGAAGACAGATATAAAACAAATAAGTGCAGAATTAAAGATACAGTTCCAAATGGTGCAATGTTGGAAAGGGGCAAGTTTCTGAACGAGTATATGGAGGGAGGTGGGGAGATTCCTCTGTGAAGACGCAACATTTAGACTGGAACCTGAAGGATGAATATAAATTGGCCAGGAAAAGAAATGGAGGTGAGGGGAACATTCCAGACAGAGGAAACTGTATGTGAGGAGTCCACAGCCCATCGCCAGAGGGCCCTGTCAGCACTGCAGCCCTGTCTCGCCTCCTTGGAAAAAGAGCCAGAGAAGCACATGTCAGTTCCCTGGTGGGCCCTCCCTCGCCCAGCCCCTCGGCTTCAGAGGAAAGCCTCCCTAAGGGAAGTTTACTTGGTTTGAGAATATGTGAGTATTTTATCCTTCGACTTATTTGTAATAACCCAGAGAATTTCATTATTGCCTGAATTTGACAGAACAACAAACCAAGGGGATTGAACAAGTATGCTCAGCTTCATTGGAACCAAGGATTCATAAACCAAGATTCCCAGCTGGGCACAGTGGCTCACGCCTGTAATCCTAGCACTCTGGGAGGCCGAGGCGGGAGGATGGCTTGAGCTCAGGAGTTTGAGACCAGCCTGAGCAAATGTGAGACCCCATCTCTACCAAAAAGAAAGGGGAAAAAAACCAGCGGGGCATTGTGGCATGCACCTGTAGTCCCAGCCGCCTGGGAGGCTGAGGCAGAAGAATCGCTTAGAGCCCAGGAGTTGAAGGTTGCAGTGAGCTATTATGATGCCACTGCACTCTACCCAGGGTGACAAAGTGAGACTCTGTCTCAACAAAAACAAACAAGGCAACTAAACACCCCTCCTAACAGCCCCCCAATAAAAAAATAATAAACAAATAAACCAAGATTCCGTATGATTTTAAGCAGCAGCGCACTTTTAACTTCCTCGAACACCAGAAGGCTATGGATCATGAAGCTCCACAAGCATGAATCGGTCAGCAAAGTCCTTGCATGTGTCCGATTTGGCTAGTACCATATGAATACAATACTATTCCCTGCATGCCGGGTTCAGTAATAGGGTAGTGCTCAAAGTTAATTCGGAGGGCCAAGGGGCCATCTCTGGGTCAGTTGGCCACAACATCAGAAGATGCACACTTGAAACGTGAACCTGATTGCATGTGTGTAAGACAGAGGAAGGATAAATAACAACGGAGTTAAGGGATACTTGTGCCCTTTAGTGAAAAACAATAATGAAAATTCCAGATTTAGGATGCATAAGAATATTGGTGATAAATAAAATGATGACTGTGGGTGCTTAATAATGGAAATGGACTAATCGATAGAAATGAGCAGTAGTGTTGGTACACCACACAACACACACACACACACACACACACACACACACACGTTTAGGCCACAATTCCTCTCTCCCTCTAGCAATCACAGAATTATAGGGATTAGGCGATAGACAGTACCTCTCAGTGCCCTGTGGTTGGTGCAAGGCACAGAAGCAGGGACGTGGCGCTGATGGGTCGCTGTCAGCCTAGAGGCAGACGGCTGCAGAAACCACACAAGGTGACAGCAGTGCAGGGAGACAGGCACTCAGCCTCAGCTGAGTCTGTCACTCATTTGTAAAGTGGGGACACCAGTGCCCTCCTCACAGGGCTCCTGTGAGGGCCACATGGGTCGATCTACACAAAAGTGCCTGGCACTCGTTGTCCGATACATGTGGATGTTTGGGAGATGGGTGATAATGAAGGATTTGAATAAAAATGCTGACAATAAAGAAGTGAGCCATGACTCATAGAGGATGGATGACGAGATCAAAATTCAACAAGATTTCAGCAGATTTGAACCAAAGGGAAACATCATTATTCACAATATGACACTAAATCAAGACAAACCAGAGTCCTGCAGTTAGATTGAAAAACGGACCTGGCGAGGGCATGAAGGTGAGAGAGGTGGGTTAATAACAGCCATGATGAAGCGGGGGCTGATGGTGTGGTGTGGGGGCCAGATAGCTGAAGCAATCTTGGGCTGCATTGCTATAGCTGCTGTTCTTACACAATGTACCACTTACACCGTTTACAGAGGGGTTTTACTGGTATCACCCATTAATTGAAGAATATTATTGGATTAAGGAAAGTAATTGCTCCAATAAACTCTGAGTCAGGGGAGCTTTGGTATTTTGTCCGCCTTTGGTCACCAACTGTAAAAGGAAAGGTGAGCATTCTGGAGGACAGCCAGCATGGTGTGGACAAAGGAACAGAAGCCCAGTTCAGCGCTGACGTGTCGAGCTATGTGACCTTAAGAAAGTGACTTAATCTCTCTAAGCCGAGCCTCAGTTTCCTCAATTGTCACATAGGAATGACAGTTCCTGCCCTACAGAGTTGTCTTGAGGATTAAATGAAATTACCTATATCATGTCCCTAGCACAGAGTCTGCATGCAGAAAGGACAATCAAACGTTATTAGGCCCTCAGCTCTCTCAATTGTCCATTTGTAGGTATCTGCTCTTTATGTCTGCTGTAACCTGGTTTGATCCCAAGTCAGTTTCCTTCTGACGCCTTCGTCTTCACACACTGGGCCCCTCCCCACCACCGCCACCCCAGTGGGAGCTGAGCGAGGACAGACCCAGACAAACCAACTGCACTTGCCACCTGCTCCAAGACATGCCAATAGACAATCACAGTGCATGTTCCCCAGACCCGAGGATTCAGCGTGTCTGAAATGTTAACTGAGCACCTGCTAGGTATCAGGATAAGGTAAACAGCACTAGTGAGGTAAACATGGTCCCTGCTCTCACAGAGCTCATAATCTAGTGGGAAAGTCAGGGTGCATACACACCCTGAGAGAGAAACACATAAGTAACTACAAATGAAAGGAGTGACAAAGAACAGAAGAGAAGAATCCTAATTTGGGGGCCTCTAGAGCCAGACTCTTAGAAGAAGTGGCACAGAGCTGAGCGCTGGGGGTAAGTAGGAAATTCCCCAGCTGCCCAGCACATGGGCAGTGGCGTCTGTCTTGGGAACCAGAGGGCTCTCGGCCACTCTGAGAAGGACCCCAGCAACCTCCCCAAGGGGAGACACCTCTCACTCCAGCCTCCTGTGGAAAGTTCCCCGAGAGGGCCCTGCCACACCTCCCGGGAGCTCCGCCCCCGCCCACAGTCCTCCCACCTAATGACACCTTCCCTCTTCCAGAGCTAAGCTCTCATTAAGGCCCTGCCCTGGGTCAGCCCTGCCTGGCAGAACCTGCTGGGCCAGAAACACACCTGGGTGTGCTCTCTCCGGCTCTAAAACTCACATACCTTCCCCAGAGCCACCCCACCCTGGCCTTCTGCCCCTCTCCTCCCACTCCCCAGCCCCTGGCAGCCCTGGGGCAGGGCGTGGAGATGATGTGTGGGCCTCTACAGCGCCAAGGCCTGCCCCGCCCCCTTTCCCCACTAATTCTTTCACGCTGCCACACTCTAGATGTTGGTGAGCACGAAACAGAAAGGACCAAGACAGGGACTGACAGGAGCAGAAGGGCTGACAGAGGCAGAAAACGTGGACATGGAGAGGTAGAGAGGGAGGCAGCTCCAGAGAAAGAATGGAAGAGAGAGACAGAGACAGAGACAGCAAGAGAGGAGGGAGACCAGACAGAGGCTATGCAATGTGTGGAAAGAAACAAGCCAAGGAGACGAGAGAAGAGCCCAGCAAGCGAGAGGAGGGCCAGGAGGGAACCTCAGGGAGAAGAGTTTTCCTGAGTGGGCCACCACAGCAAGGGGTCACAGGAGCGTCCACGGGGGTGGGAGGGGCACACTGGTGCTGGAGAACGCAGCGTGGCTTCCCCCAAATCCCAGCACTGATGGGGACACCACCAGAGGGTGAGGAGGGCAGATGGCCTGGAAGCAAGAGGGAATCACCTGTAAGGAATCTGCCCAGTGGCAGCTGTGGGTAGGTCCAAGGGCTGCGGGGAGATGCTGGGATTTTCCACTCTGTGACAGTGTCCAAGACCAGCTCAGGGAGAAGCTGCCATGCTCCAGCTGACAACACATCCTCCGCTCACCCCGCCCTGCCCTTCATCCCACAGAGCTTTGGTGGCCCTGACAGTGTGGCAGGCCCCGTGCTGGCCCTGGGGGAGGAGCTGGCACAGCCCTTGTGTAGCCAGCAGGCCAAGCGCGGCTGCCCTGAATCACAGAGAAGCCTGGGCCAGGTCCTCCGCACTTGGCATGGAGATGTAATTTCTGGCCTGGAGAAGCAGGAAGCCTTCTGGAAGAGCTAGCCTGCAGGAAGCATCTTGAAAACTGGGAGGAATTGGGGTGGTGGAGATGGAGGGAGGGAAGAGTTGGGGGTGAGACTGTCAGTTGCCACACGGGCTCATTCTGTGGAAAAGAGCAGGCTGGAGAGAGGTTGCAGAAGCCCCAATGGCATGCTAGAATGTTCTTAGTTTGCTCTGTTGAAAAGGAGAGGCCATAACATGACTTCGACCAGAGGTGTGAAAGGAACCACGCCATGCCTCAGAATCTGTGTGTTCTTTCCTTTATTTAACTCATTGGGTGAACTTGAACAGGTCATCTGCTCCCTATGAGTTCAGTTTTCTGTAAAATAGGGGCATTAAGCAGATTGGTATTCACTATTCTGGAACCAAAGAAAACTTTGGAGTCTTTTTTTGCCAGCTTAGAATTGTGGAAAGCAACTGAGTAGATGAACCCCACAACCCCTCCTACCCTGACAGGCTGGGGCATGAAAGAGATGTGACGCCCTCCTCAACCATGAGCTCCTCAAATCTTCTCACCCGACCTGCAGGCCTGCCTGCCTCCCACCTGCCCATCGCAAGGTTGGGGCGCAGCCTGTACCGGATCTCCCCAGGCACTGAGGCTGGTGCTCACGAAAGCATGGCCTTCCTGCCATAGTCACACGGGAGTAATAGACAGCTATGATCACAGTAGCAGTAGCGACGATGATTGCCACACCTCACTGACTTCAACGGAACAATCGTGTGCCAAGCACGGGTCCTAAAACCCTCGCACATATTCATTCGTTCAATCCTCACAGCAATCCTCCGAGGCAGGTGTTAGTATATTCACCTCGCTTTACATGATTAAGAGGGGCTGAGAAGAATTTCTCTATCAAAGGACACAGAAGACGTGAACTGCGTGGAATAAGCTGCCTTGGAATTTGCCCTGAAAGAGCATTTACCAGCTGAGTGCTCTGATTTTACTTAGATGGTATGTTTAAGATCAATAAAAGTAGATAATTTGGAGAAAACAATAATCCACACTGTGCAGTCTTGTTTTGAGGAAATCTCCATGAGTGTCGATGGGGTCTACAGTCCCCTCCAAAGCCTGCATGGGACTGGGGGGGAGGAAAGCCAATGAGTCCCTGAGGTGTGGGAATGGTGTTTAAATCAAAGGGAAGAGACCCTCTGCTTCAGAGGACTGTAAGGAAAGCCAAGAGATCGGAAGGACGCTTTTTCATGAGACCATTTCTCAGCATCTCGGTCTACCCCTTGGCTACTTCCTGCATGATGGGGTGTCAAAGTCACCCCTGCTGGGAAGTCTGTAGACCAGCCCCCGCCCACACAGGAGGACTGGGTTGGCAGAGTCTCCGACAGGAAAACTTCCCATTCCAGTCCTCCTCCTGGAGCCACCCTGCTCTGGTTGTGCAAATCAGTCTGTTACACCCTACCCGGGTCCCTTGCCCACCGCCCAGTGAAGGCCAATGTACTGAGACAGCAGGTGTCGCAGGGGAGGAAGAGTTTTTGTTTCGAAAGGCGCCAGGCAGGAGATGGAAGTCATTTCTCAAATCCGTCTGTTAGGGTGTGAGCTAATGCATGCAGGTTTTGAGAAAGATTTCTCCAAAGATTAGGATAGAAAGAAGTTTATTTACTTTTCTGCAGGTGGAAAAAGGACCAATATGAATGAGGAAGAGGGTGTTGGCCTAGAAACTGGTTGCTCAAACCTTTTATTTAGGAATTGTAGAAAAGGGGGTGAAAGATGATTTATGGCTGTAGTCAAATTAACAGGGTACTGCAAACTGTCATCTCCACTCCTTCTCTTCTTCTTAGTGACAGGCAGATAACAAAAAAGCTGTGTGAAAAGCTATGTCCATTCCTTTTCTTAGTGGTAGGCTGACAGCAGAAATGGCTATCTGAGATCTTGTCTGTCCAGGAGCTTTTCAGAAACTCCTCAAGGCTTAAATAAATCAGATTCTCCAGCAATCCCACTCCTGGGTATTTACTCAAAGGAAAAAAAGACATTCTATAAAAAAGACACCTGCACTCGAGTATTTATAGCAGCACAATTCACAATTGCAAAGATGTAGAAACAACCCAAGTGCCCATCAATCCATGAGTAGATTAATAAAACGTGGTATATGTATACCACGGAGTACTACTCAGCCATAATAAAAACGGTGAGCTAATACCTCTTGTATTAACCTGGATGGAACAGAGACCATTCTTCTAAGTGAAATATCGCAAGAATGGAAAACAAACACCGCAAGTACTCACCATTAAATTGGAACTAATCGATCAACACTTTATGCACACATATGGAAATAACACTCATCAGAAATCAAGCAGGTGGGGGGGGGAAGAGGGGATGGGTAAATTCACACCTAACAGGTACAATGCACACTATCCGGGGGATGAACACACTTATAACTGTGTCAAATAGTACAAAAGCAATTTATATAACCAAAATGTTTGTACCCTTGTAATATTCTGAAATAAAATTTTAAAAAAAACAAAGCAACAAAAAGAATCCAAAAATTAATAAAAAAAATAAAAATAAAAACAAAAGGCAGTTTTAGTCAACAGGTCTAGCAATCCTAAAAGAAAAAAAATGTACATTTCCTTTTTGTCTGCTGGGTTCCTTTTAGATGTTGTGAAAACAGACCTGCGCAGGATGCCTGTGTGTGTGTGAGAGAGAGAGAGAAAGAGAGAGAGAGAGAGGGCTCATTTTTCGCTAGCAAGACCGACCTTCCTTTCACCATCTCCCTGAAAATTTGGGACAAAGGGTTTTTAAAGACAGTTTGGCTGGCAAAAAGGGCTAGGGAATTGGGCCTGCTGATTGGCAGGGGATGAGCTCATAGGTTGGGATGCAGAAATTATATTCTCAGCTGGGAGGTTTCCTGGCGGGGGTGGGGGGGGGCGTTCAGGGCTGTTGGATCTGTTCCCGCACCTATCCATGGTCTGGTTGGCATCAGTAGGTCTCTGGGATGCAGAGGCTGAAAAACACCTTAAAGACCAGTCTTAAGATTTACAACAGCAGTGTTAACTATGTAACCATAAGTCCTTGAGATTTAGAACAGCAATGTTATCTCTCGAATCCCAAATCTTGGGCTTTACAGCAGTAATGTTATCTACAGAAGTAGTGGGAGGAGTCACTAATCTTATGCCTGTTGGGGAGGATAGTGCCATTAAGCGGTAACCGATGACAGCCTCAAGGAAGTTAGGGACCGATGGCTGCTTACCTTCTGGCTATCTCTATACTTTTTATAAAACTCAGACTTTGATTACTGTTTATGCCTTGTGGCTCTACATTATTTTTTTTTTTTTGTCTTTTTCTTTTTTTTTTTTTTATTTATTTATTTATTTTAAGACAGAGTCTCACTCTGTTACCTGGGCAAGTGCCATAGCATCACTGCAACCTCAAACTCCTGGGCTCAAGCGATCCTCCTGCCTCAGCCTCCCGAGTAGCTGGGATTACAGTCATGCACCATCACCCCTGGCTAATTTTTTCTATGCTTAGTAGAGACAGGGTCCCACTTTTGCTCAGGCTGGTCTTGAACTCCTGACCTCAAGAAATCCTCCCACCTCGGCCTCCCAAAGTGTTAGGATTACAGGCGTGAGCCACTGCGCCCAGCCAACATTATTTTAATATAAATGGTTTCAAATCGGGAAGAGGTACTGAGACTTCCTGGGCCTGTTTCACCCACTAGACAAACCATTCCTGCCTCTGCTTACATGCTCAGGTTGCCTTGGGGCAAGTGACAAATGGACATAGTCAATATAATGAGATCAGGGGAGCGGTCTTTGAAAAGCACAAAGAGATGTATAAATGTGAGGCTATCAAAAGCTGCCTTGTTGTAAGAGATGTGGAAACACTCTGAAAGCAAAGACACAGTATGAATACCAAAGGAACTTATAGGAGAAAAAAAGCCCATGTTTCTGGCTCCTTCTATTTATGCCTTCCCTTCTTCCTATTTCCCTCCTTCCCTTGTTTCCAGATCAAAAACAGTGAAAACAAGAGCCAGCTTGTGTGCTTCCAGCAAACTGCAGTACGTTGTCGTGCTCCTGTCTGAAAGGAGGGAGCTTCCCTCTGAGCAGGAGGAGCCCAGGCAGGGAGGACTGCAGGGTACTGCGCCTCAGCAGGGCCCAGCCAGGCAAGGGCAGGCAGCAGGCACTGGGCAACTGGTGTGGACACAGCCCTGGCCTGGCCCTGGAGGAGCACATAGTCCCTGCCCTCAGGTACTCTGGGAGGACAGGGACATAGGATCCAATACAGACAAGCAACCAGAGCCAGCTTTGAGCCTTGAACTGGAAGGAGCAAGAACGGAGAGAATGCTGGTGGGATAGAGGGCCAGGAAGGCTCCCCAAAGAGGGCACGACAGAGCAAATTGGCAGGTGACCACTCATTCATTTATTCATCCACTTCCTTAACAAGGGTCTGTAGCATCTATTAAATTCAGACACTGCTGCGGAACTGAGGACACAGTTGAATAAAGCACAGCTCCTGCCCTGGAGAAACTCACAACAGTAGAGAGGATAGACACATCTGTAAACAATCATGGCCCTTAAATAAGGGCTGCATCCAAACACATGCAAGTCCATGTGTGAGCAGACAGGAGGGGCAGGCACAGCGACCTGGGCGTGGGTGAGTGGGGGGACGCCAGGCAGACAGCAGGGGAGGCCACCAGGCAGAGGGCACGTGCAGGGGGAGAGAGAAGCATGACAGGACAGGCTGTCTTCTCACCTGGCTGAGAAGGTGGGTTGCTGGGGGAGAAAGGTGAAGGGCAAGTGTGGGGAGTTAGCTACGCTCCCAGCAAAATATCAGGTCCCTTAGGCAGGGGTCATCGCAAAGGATAAGAAAATAATAGAAAATGGAAAATAATAGAAATAAAAGAATACACAGAGACAAAGGTATAGTTTTATAGATTTATAAAGATAAAAGGCAAAGTGGGGCTAGTCAGGGGTCCTTATGATATCCCCATCAATTGCAAGGCCCAGAATAAAGTTTCACATGGGTATTTATAGGTACAGAGATCGGTTGCCAGGGGTAACAGATTTACATAATAGCAGGTAGTTTGTTTTAGGTTAAAAGTCTTTCAAAAGGCTTCTGTAGATCCCTTAATTATCTCTGGTTACAAAATCTTTCAAGGACAAACTTCTAAGTTCTAAGATAAAGCTATCACTTAACAGAAGGGTTAAATAGAGATACAGTGGCTCCATATTTCTTTATCTAGTTATTGCAGATAGAGACAGGTGATCAGAAGTCAAGCAGGAACTGTCCCTTGGGCTAATTGCTTTTAGCCGCAGGTGTCTGTCTCTCCGGCGGGCATTCTTTGATCAGCTCTCATCCCGTGGTTCCATGCAGACCTTGCTTTGTCCTTCAAAGCAGGCGAGAACCAAGGGTTTAAGACTGCAGTGTCACCTTGGAAAGCAGCTGCTACTGACCTTTGAGATGCCCTCCTGAGGTGGAGCAGCTTTTGATATGCAAACTAACGCGTTCACATATTCCTTCAGGGCAAAGTCCTGCAAAATTCCTGAGACCGTTTCTGTTTCTAATATAGTAATATTAATTTATGGAGCGACAGGCAAGGACAGCTGGGCTCAAACTCAGAGAGCTGTTTGCCCAGCAACGGGCTTGGGGGCCCCTGGAGGATGCTAGCAGGAGAGGACATGGCCATCCTAACCTGAGGGAGAGGGACAGGCTGGGTTGGTGGGGGTGGGCAGGGCCACAGGTGTGGAGCCAGGGTGGGTGGTGAGGACAAGAAACCCAGCAGGGGAGGGAGAGCGGTCTGGGAAGCAGCCGGGGCCTCCCTCAGTGTTTGAAATGAGGCCAGGTGCTGATGATGTTGTACAAAGCCTGCCCAGGGGACAGGATGTTGCTCACATCGCTGTGGCCCACCAGCAGGTAGTTGGGAGTCAGGTACCCCTCGACCACGGCACACTGGATCAGGTCCTGGGCTGCCTCTAGCGCTGCAGCATTTGGAGGCTTTTCTGCAAAACACATTTTCCCCATCAATCATTAAGGTCTCAAGGTTTCTTGACTAGGGAAGGGACAAGCACCTAGATTCCAGTCTCCCTTTTTCCCCCACTCTGCCCTATCCCACCATCCCCATAGCCAACAAATTCACATAAATCGTGGCAATCAGGCACGAAAAGAAAACAAGGTCACTGTGTTCCCTGATTCCTCTGTGCCAAAGTTTCTTCCGGAAAGTTAAAGACGGCTCTGGAGGAAAACTGCAGCACCACACACCCCTTCTGAGCAGGGACGGAGCAGATACAGCACCACGGGATCATCCACTGCCACGCAGGCAGCAGTGCCCCCCAGCATTGTTGCCATGGCCACCAAGGAAGGGGCTGCATTTGCCAAGTGAGCCATAAAGGTACCAAAGTTTGCAAAAGATTTTTTCTCCCTCACTCCATGTTTGCTTTGGATATAACATGAAATGGAGCTGAGTATGGGGATGGGTGGGTTTGGGGTCAATGCTCTGTCTGCGAGGGGCTCCTAGCAACATTCGTCCTGTGCTGAAAGTTCACTTTAAAGCTGAAATGTGCCACTGCCACTGCCAGGCACTGCCATGCTGCCTCCCCCCACACATCCCAGACAGTCCACGCGATGCTTCCTCGCCCAGAACCCCTGCGCCGCTTGCTCACCCTTACCTACAAAGTAGCCCATGAAGGCAATCCCCAGGGCAATGTCGTTGTACCCGTAGGTGTGAGAGCCTTGGATGTGCCAGCCAACTCCTTCATACACACCACCATCCTGGCCCACCAGGAAGCTGGGATTGGGCAAAGGAAAACGAAGAAAGTCACTCTGGGAAGCAGAATTTGCTTCATTCACTCCTTTAATCGCTAATTCATTCTTTCATCCATTATCAGATATTGACTGGATGTCTCTTAGGTACCGATGCGCACAGAGACAAAAACTAAAAACCAGAAAACCACCACGATCCACAGCAACGTGGCCTTTGTTCCCAGCACTCTGCTGAATCTGATCCCTCCCAGGTGACAGTGAGCTCCCAGCACTAAGTACAAGCACTGGTTTTACTTCTGGATACGCTGAGCATGCTGCCCACTCTTTTCTTGAAATGCTCTCTTCCCTTGGCTCCCACACGCCCATGCCCTGCTGATTCCCCTCCGCTCTGCTGCTGTTGTCCCACCTTCCTTCCTCAGTGCTCCTCCCAGCCCTGTCTCTCTTTTCACGCAACATACTCGCCCTGAACAACCATCCGTTCCCAGAGCTTCAATTACTATCTGTAAAAACCAATGTGTGCGAACAAACCGATCTTCCTCTGCAGTTTCCCCAGCTGGAAAACCTGACATTGTCCCGGATGCCTCCCTCTCGCTGTCCCTTCCCAGCCCCATCAGTCACGCCCGTGGGCTGTCAGCTGCATCTCCTGCACACTTTTCAACCCCTCCACCGCACCCTGTGCCACCTGCCACCATGCTGCTCCACGTCACTGCAGGACTGCAATAGCTCCCTGCCCAGAGTTTTGCCTGCTTCCGATCATTCTTAAAGTAGCACCCAGAGTGATTTTTCAAAAGTACAAATTCCATCATGGGGAATGATGCTCCAAATAGTCTCCAGTCACCTTTCGTATAACGTCAGCCTCTCAGGGTCAGCTCCAAGGCCCTCAAAATGTGGCTCCTGAAGCCCTCTCCTGCCTGACTCCTCACCACTCCTCTCTTGGAAACCTATTTTTAGGTTCAAATTAAACTTCTTCCAATTCCTCGAAGATATCTACTCTGTCTGAACCCCAGGTCCCTGCGAACACTGCTTCTCCTCCTTTGCCTGACTAACCCCACTCGTGGCCCGTGTCCCCACCAGGACACCCCTCCCTCCCAGGGCCTTTCTCTGACATCAGTCAATCCCCTGAAGTCCTGATTAGAGTCTCGCCCTATGCATATTCGGTTCCTCCTCCATCACTGCACTCAACACTTTGAATTCTAATTACTTGTTCATTATCTCTCTCTCATATCTATCTGTGAAAGCTGGCAGAATCGGAATAGAGTCACTGTGACAAACCCTGACGAAAATAAATAAATAGAGCTGGGAGGCTGAGGAGGGAGGGCCCTGATGCACTCACGCCTATGATTAGAACCAGCATGAAGACTCTCTGGAGGGCTCTTATGCACATAGGCCTGTAACAAGAACTTCTGCCAAAGGTCTTTCTAAACTGCAGCTTGCTACACAAGCCACCAGGACAGCCAGCCGCATGCATGAGAACACTTGTCTGACACACCGTCCCCACTAATGGACTGGCGTCAACTTCTGCCTCCCGTGATAAGCCCCCGTAATCAATGTCCTCTTTGTTTCACAACAAATTATGCATACATCTCCTTTTTGCCTTTAAAAGTTTCCCTTTCCCTCAACTTCCTTGGATATGCCTACTGAGGACTCAACTCTGATCTTTTTCTTTTGCCCAAATTCCTTTCTTAGGGGACCTGGTGAGTCATGCCTACAAATGATAAAATCTCACTAAACAGGTTTTGTCAACCCAATATAATGTGGTTTACTTCCCAACCTGATTCCGGTATGGCATCACATGAAAGATAGAAGACCATTATTTAACTCAAGCATTTCTTTCCACTGACTCCCAGTGGTTCAGACAAAGCCTTTCTCTTTCAGCCAATTGTCAGTTAAAGGATCCCTGAACCCACCTATGACTTATAAGTCCCCACTTTGGGATGATCCCCCTTTTCAGGCCAAACCAATGTATGCCTTCCATTTATTGATTTATGACTTTACCTGTAATTCCTGTTTCCCTGAAATGTATAAAACCAAACTGTAACCCAACCACAGCGAGTCCACTTGCTCAAGGCTTCCTGGGTGTGGCTCCGGGCCATGGTCCTCAAATTTGGCTCAGACTAAACCTCTTTAAATTAGTTTACATAGTTTGGCTTCTTTCCATTGACACTATGGTCCTCATAGCCCACATATCCTGAGTTTACAGATGCCCTCACACTCCTATATGCCCAAATAAACTCATTATCTTTGGAGAATTTCTCTCTCTTTGTTGTTTAGGTTGGCACAGCTTGCCTAGCACCAGCCATACAATAGATATCCAATAAATACTGGTTAAAAAGTTAGAAAATGACAAGTGAGTGGTGCTTTGTCCTGTTCACAGCCCACATTGGGGTTAAAGATGACACATCGTGAGGCTGGGGTAGGAGGAGGAGGCCCTAACATGTCTTAAAAAGTCAAGGAAGAGAAATCAAATCTCTGAAGGCTGAATGAAGGAGGAAAAATGAACAGTCCCTCGGCTTCTGGCATTTTCCATTTGGAATTTCCAAATTTATAGTCAATTCCCTATTATCTGTGCTAAATAACCATAGGAAAATTCAGGAAAATCCTGCAAAAAGCAGCAACAGTTTTCTCCTGTTTGCAAAGGCTGCTTTTAAAACAAGAGTTAAGAGGAGAGAGACAGCCCAGACAACACATTTGTAAAAGAAAATCCCCATAAGATTTCCTAAAATTTGCCGTGATTGAGTCACAAATGCATAATTGAAATTTGTTATACTGTAACCCAAATCCCTTCTATGAAAATTCCAAGTTATCTTCCAAATAATTTCTACTACTCCATGAGTTTAATGCGTTTCTTTATTATAGACCTGGCATTAAAGGTGCCAAAAGAGAATATTTTGGTCTCACTCCCTGTCTTCAAACAGATAAAGTATTGCTGTCCCTATTGTAGAGATGGGACAAAAGAGGCCCATAGAGGTGAAAAGTTACTTTATCTATAAAATGGGGTGAATAATACCAGAGGAGTATTGGGATTCTAATGCAGGAGAGAGGAAGTTTGGAGTTGAGCCAGAGTGGCGAGCAGGGCCTTTGCCTCTGACTGGTTAGAAGAGATTGCATAATAAGGCACAACCCTTCCATGGCCTCCCCTAAGGGTATCACAGTCTTCCTTTATCACTACTGCTTCTAATGCCTTCTTTTCAGAGTCTTCCCAACCACTTGTGGAGAATATGCCCAAGAGGGGTCACTAGCGCTTAGCTATGCTCTTAATGACAGTCCAGAGTCTTGCAAAAATAAAATACGATGCCTTTATGTAAAGCACCTGGCACAAAGGAAGGGCTCAGTAAATACCAGTTCCCTCCCCCAGCCTTCCTTTCTACAGCCCTGAAGAAAAAAAGGGTCCCACTTACTGATATCCGATGTCACAAAAGCCCCATGTGTCCATGTGAAAGGACTGTATATTCCGGACGATTGTCTGGCAGTCTGTGGATACATTGCAGCTCGCCTCAGCGGTGTGGATGATAACGACGTATTTGGCTGGGAGGTTCATTTCAGGGCAGTGTGTCTCTCTGGCTTCCCAAGCAGATCGTGGGATGATGTTGGGGCAAACTGCAGTGAGGTGGAAAACCAAGGCAATGGGAATTTGCCTCTGCCCCCTTGAGCACGATCTCACAACTACAGGCAGGATCACGGGCCAGTCGCCCCAGCCTCCAGCACCCAGGGCACATCCTAGCCTAAGCTTGGCTCTGGGACTCCGGGAGTGTCCGGATGGAGATTGTCTGGGTCAGGTGCCTGGACCCAAAGGGTGGGGGCACAAACCTACAAGTCTAATAACCACAGAAATCAGTGTATACATAGAAGGGAAAGGACTGTTGGTCGCACAGATGCATGGTCATTTTCTTCCAAAGACAAAGTATACGGGCACACTTACATACACGTTACAAACACATGCAGGTGTGTGTACTTAGGTAACAAGGCCAATGTGCAGAAAGCAGTTGACTCTCTGAGCTGATCACAGGTTTGTAAATAATTCAAAATCTATAAATAACCCTGGAAATATTAAGGAATTATCATTACTGAAGACAGTACCTGTCTAAAACAAGAAATTAACTTTATTTAGTGATTTATAATTTTTAAAAGCTAATTTAAAGATGTCATAAAGTCCAAGGAAAGGCTTGCTTATTAATTTTACTGGTTTTAAGTTACTGCTTGTTCACTCCAAAATAGTGCCTCATTTTTATTAGTCGGCTTTTGAGAATATTCATTCTGATGTCAGCATAATCTGTGTACTCAAGTTCTCCTCAGCACCGTGGCCATGTTGCAGGTTGGCTGGTTTTGCATTCAGGAAGGTATGCGTGTCCATGCGTCCTGACATGGTATACACAAATGTGCGTGTAAGTTACCCATGCTTTATTTTTCTCCATAGGCTTCATGCCATCTAACATCACATGTATCTTACTTGTTGCTTTGCTCATTTTCTATCTTTCTTCACTGATGTGTGAGCTTTCTGAAGGTAGAGAGTTTCGTCTGTTTGTTCACAGCCGAATGTCCATTACTTAGAAGAATGTCTGCTATTCAGTAAATATTTGTTGATTGAGTGAAAATCCATGTACATATTTGTTTTAAGAATGAGTCCATGGCTATACCATTCTAGTGGGATGCAGAGAAAGCCAGGACAGTTCCTTTCAGAATTTTCCAGATCTCAAAGTCATGATAGGGGAGGGGATGGGTAAATGCACAACTAATGGGTGTGGTGTGCACTGTCTGGGATGGGCACGCTTGTAGCTCTGACTTGGGTGGTACAAATGCAATATATGTAACCTAAACATTTGTACCCCCATAAACATTTTGAAACAAAAATAAAATAAAATTTTAAAATAAAATAACAGGGACACTTAAGATGTAGTAGATAAGAGTAACAATTCTGCCTTGATAATTACTAGCTCCAAGGCCTTAGAAATGTTAAACTTGTTGAGCCACAGTCCATACCTTTGTAAAATGGGATTTAAAAATGTCAACTTAGTATGTTTTATTTTAAAAAAAGTTATGACAGGCATGAGATGTTCTTGGTACAAGAGTCCAGTGAGAGCCCAACAGAAAAAAGCGTTCCCAAATGTGGTTGGGGTGGGGGGTGACAAGGAGGAGGGTGAGGTGGGATTGAGGGCCTTACCTTTCCTGGGCATCACTGAATGTTGAGGGTCCAGGCAGATCTCTTCTTTCAGGAGAAGTGGCTGAAGATACCTGGGTGACAGGTGACCCTTCTGGATGGCATAGGAGATCAGACCCTCTGCAGCTGATAAGGCAGCAGGGCTAGGACTGCTGCCTTAAAGAGGATGACATGGAGCACACAACTGTCAGTAAGAAACTCCAAATTGGACTAGACACCTGGCTGGAGGATAATTTGACCACCTGAGCCTGAATAACCAGTGAATAGGGAGGGAGGAAACTCGTCCAATAGCCAGGACAGAGGGCCTAAGAGAGAAGAAAGTACTTGGACAGAGCTGTTGTCAGCCAAGGTTGGCAACCTTCTCCAATTGTCAAACTTGGACTTTATTTATCCACTCCATGTGTAGGTGGAAGGGCTGGAAAGCAGAAAAAGATACATGCAGAGGGAGGCCCACCTGAAAAGTCAGGCACGCCCTAGTCTGGGAGGAAAGGATGACAGTATTTGCTAAGTAGCTCTCACGGTCAGGTAAGCAATGAGCTCTTTGCATCCATTAACTCATAATTCTCACAGAAAACCTCTGCGATAAATGCTATCACTAGCCCCAACTGCCAGGTGAGGAAACTAGTAGGTACCAGTAATTTTTTTCTCAACTCCATCCCTGCTCTGTGCTCTCCTGTTTTCCTAAGCGGCTAGAAGCCTGCACATTCTGTCTGCCAGACTTCCGTGCCTGCTGGCTTCTGGTCAGCTTCCACCAATGAAAGACACTGGAAGAAGAGACAAGCCACGCTTTTCTACCTCTGGCAGCCACAGCATCAGTGTCGGACAACTTCAGACTCCAGAAGTGATGGCAATAACTGTGAGCTTAAGCAACGTCCATGGGGCTCCAGCAATACCACGGAAATGCAGACCAATGAAGAGGAAGAGGATGAAAAGTACACATGTCGTAGAATCCAAGGGAGAAAAGATCTTCAAGGAAAGGGCGATCATCAGAGGAGACAAGTATGATGGAGGCTGAAAAGATAAGAGTGTTGAGACTAGGAAGAGAGTGTAGACAACGCTCTGGCAAAGGGCATCAGGGAATGACCATTACCTATCTTACTGCCGAAGAAGGCGATGCCCAGGGAAATGTTGTTGTAGCCTTGCGTGTGCAAGCCTTGGATGTCCCAGCCAACACCTTCATACACCCTGCCATCATCCCCAACCAGGAAGCTGCCAAGCAAGGAAATATGGGTTTAATGGCAAATCCCCTTCAAAGAAAACCTCTCAATTATCCTCAAAAGGAAAAAATGGTTCTAGAGGCTCATAAATAAGTACTGTTTATGCTACAGTAATCCATGCTGCAGTAACATAACAATGGAAGGGGAAGAATAACCCATTTTAGACTTCTAAGAGACATGGCAGTATACTTTACATTTTGTTGTGACTTAGCTTACATGTGTTTTCCAGAACCTCACTTTAAAAATTCTCATTTGGTTCAAAGTGGAATTCGAATGTGTGACTCTCGAGGACCTGAGGGTATTAGTTCAACGTTTTTTAGGGGCTTGAGAATTAATTCAGCATGTTTTTAAATTATAGGACCAAGCACTTGAACATCTTTTAAAACAGTTACCCAAAATTCAGGAATTTCTTTATACTGACTTTTTCTTCAGTTTCTCCTTAGGAATTCTTTTAAGCTTTTCTTTATCACAGAAATTTGTTTAGAATGTTCTCTTTTTTTACAGTTTATTTTTTAAATCAAATGCCTATATTCTTTTATTCTATTTCATCTTTTATTTCTGCCTCTTTATAATTTCTCATCCTCCACTTTCCAATCGCAGTCTTCAGAATTGATGTTTTCACAACTCTTGCCGTGTTCAGCTTTGAATAGATCACAGGTTTCCACCATAAGCTGAATACAGAAAGCACAGTTAAGACCCTGCATCGATTTCACCTCTCACAAAAATCAACTCACGTTGAGTAACAGATTTAAACATAAGGAGTGAAACTATTAGAATTCTAGAGGAAAATGTTGGAAATACTCTTCTAGACATTGGCCTAGGCAAAGAATTTATGAAGAAGACCCCAAAGGCAATCACAGCAACAACCAAAATAAATAAATGGAACCTGATAAAATTAAAAAGCTTCTGCACAGCCAAAGAAACTGTCACAAGAGCAAACAGACAACCTACAGAATGGGAGAAAATTGTTGCATCCTACAAATCTAATAAAGGGCTGATAACTAGAATCTACTTAGAACTCAGGAAAAGCAACAAGAAAAAATCAAACAACCCTATGAAAAAATGGGCAAAGGACATGAACAGAAACTTTTCAAAAGAAGACAGAATAATGGCCAAAAAACACATGGAAAAAATGCTCAACATCTCTAATCATCAGGGAAATGCAAATCAAAACCACAATTACATATCACTTATCTCCAGCGAGACTGGCCTCTATCAAAAAGTCCCAAAACAATAAACGTTGGCATGGATGCGGAGAGATAGGAACACTCATACACTGCTGGTGGGACTGCAAACCAGTGCAACCTCTTTGGAAAGCAATACGGAGATACCTTAAAGAGATATAAGTAGAACTACCACTTGATCCAGCAATCCCATTACTGGGAATCTACCCAAAAGAACAAAAGACACTCTATGAAAAAGACACCTGCACCCGAATGTTTATAGAAGCACAATTCCCAACTGCAAATATGTGGAAACAATCCAAGTGTCCATCAATACATGAGTGGATTAATAAAATGTGGTGTATGTATACCATGGAGTACTATTCAGCTTTAAGAAGCAGTGGTGATATAGCACCTCTTATATTCTCCTGGATAGAGCTGGAACACATTCTACTAAGTGAAGTATCCAAAGAATGGAAAAACAAGCACCACATGTACTCACCATCAAATTGGTATTAACCGATCAACACATAAGTGCACATGTAAGAATAACATTTATTGGATGTCGGGCGTGGGGGGAGGGGGACGGGTATATGCATACACAAAGAGTGCGAGGTGCACCATCCCGGGGATGGACACGCTTGAAGCTTGGACTTGGGGGGGGAGGGCAAGGGCAACATACATAACCTAAACATCTGTACCCCCATAATATGCTGAGATAAAAAAAAAATTTAAAAAAAAGACCCTGCATCGAGTTGGGCCAACTGTCCATCCCGCACTGACGTCAGCCTAAGGACAGGACGTGGTGCCCCCCGTGCCCACCATTTCCCTGGCTTAGCTGTCAGTGCTTCCAGCAGGGTCCTCAATCACTTCAGCTACTCTGACTCATTTGTGTTTAAAAATAAAGAAATAAGAAGACATAGATTGTCCTTTCCAAAATGGATGATTCAGAGATGATTTATATTTGCCTCTAGGATTTTGCAGGGAAAAGCCCCATTTCCACTCTCTCTTTCTCTCTCCTTCTACATATATTATTCATAATACATGTAGAAAATATATACTTTCATTCTTGAGGCAAAATGAGAAAAGCTCCCGGGGTTCCACTGACAACTCTCTGAATAGGCACTCGCTGCACGCGGTAAGGATCTGTCACGCCCTCCTCTTGTTTCAGTGCGGGGCTCTCCTCCCCGCCATTCCCAATGCCCACTCTTCCCGTGGGCTCCCCGGCCTCCCTGTCAGGGTGGCCCTTCAGGGTAACAAGTGGAAAACTTGCACAGGATGAAAGCCTGGTCTGTGTGGGGAACAGGAACCAGAGATGGGCTACTGGCAGTCTTGACACAGTTCGGGTCCACTCCTAGATGTGTGGCTGTGAGCAAATTCTTTAGTTTCCCTGGACCATGGCTTTCTCACCTGTGAAATAAGGGTGTGAAAGCCTGTGTAAACTGCAATGTCTGGTAAGTTCTGAGTGGGTAACCGCAGTGATGACACAACCTTCCATCATCATGGGAGCACCCGGGGTCGAGGACCACTTCAAGGGTTTGGATTTTTTTTAATTTCTTTTTTATCATTTTTTATTCATTATAAAAACCACATAAATGAAGCCCAGAAAATACCAGAAACAGAGAAGGACAAGTGGGAAGCACCTTGAGAAGGGTAACTTTGATGTGGGCCTCAGGACCTGACCAGCCTCTTACTTGTACGCCACGTCGCACCAGCCTCTGGTGTAGACAGAATGGGACTGCAGGCCCCGCAGCACCTGGCTGCAAACGCTCTGCTCCTGGCACTCCATCCCCAGGAGCTGGTCCATGATGACATAGGTCACTGGCAGGGTCAGCGGGGCCCTGCAGGTGAGCGGTCTCGCCCCCCACGCCTTGCGGGAGACAATGGTGGGAGCATCTGCAGGGGAGAAGCGGGATGGCACACAATAGGCCCCATCCATGCCCCCTCCCCCTCCCGCCCCCTGTCCCCACCCCTGCACAGGGGACTCCCAGAGGAACCCTTCACCTCCACAGTCCCCTCATCCCCGTGTCCCCATTGACCAAACAGCCTCCAGGCATACTGGGCACTCAGCCAGGGGAGTCAGGCTGCCTCTGCCTCATTCCCAGATGATCTCTC
Source organism: Indri indri (assembly GCA_004363605.1). Taxonomy (NCBI): domain Eukaryota; kingdom Metazoa; phylum Chordata; class Mammalia; order Primates; family Indriidae; genus Indri; species Indri indri. The sequence continues at coordinate 20,885 of RJWJ010023989.1, forward strand.
CCCAGATGATCTCTCCTTGGATTTCCCCGGAGCACAAATCCTGTCCCCAGCTCCTCTCTGGCCTGCTTCACCCTCCCCTCCTTCGGAAACATCCCCAGGCGACACCCTACAGCCAAGCCCAGGGTTCTGAGCTGCCTTCCCTTGAGGCACCTTAGCATGGATGTCTTAGCGCGCATTTTCCTCACTGGCATTTGTCCCCGGCCTCCCCTCAGAACCCCGAATCTCTGAAGGAAGCTGTCGGTCTCCTCAACTGGCAGCTCCAGAGCCCACAGGAAGTTCCAAGAGCAAGGGGTGTATGTCTCTCTCCTCCAGAAGAAAACTCACTAGGGGCAGGTCTGTGAGACCCCCACATGGGACTGCAGGCCCCCTGAGGGCCCCCTTTCTCTGTCCTCGCTTGGGAGCCCCCAGGGGTTCCCTGAGGGCTAGGCTGTCTCCATCTCATACTGGGGGCAGGGGAGGGGGGACGTGGCTTTTCTCCCTGGATTTTCTCTCCTTCTCTCTTCCTTCTCCTGGGTTTTCTCTTCTTCCTTTTTTGTCCTTGGGCAAAGGAACCCACCTTTGACTAAGGACTCGGGACAATCCATGGCAGTAGCTGGCAGAGGACCCTCTTGGGCTTCCACCCTCCCCATTCAGTCTCAGCCCAGACATAAACAAGTCCTGAGAAACATTTCTGGCCACTTAAGAAACCCCAGCCAATCCCCAAACAGCCTCACCATTGTGACCCTTGTGAATGAGCTGCGAGATGCTGACAAACAGGTCCATAAGCCTCTCGGAGAGGCCTCTGGCTTGGGTTTCATTCCAGGAGAACTGTGGAAAATCCCCTGTAAAGGAGCAGTGGTGCTGGTCCTCGGAGCACACTGGCCAGCACGCTCAGAGCCATGGGCCAGACATCCCCCCGCCCCCACCAGCCACAGCCTCTCAGCCTCCCCGGGTCCCCTCATGTCCTCTAGGAAGCACACAGAGGAGAACCACAGACGTGTCTGGTCTCAACCTGCCTCTGTCTGCCACGTCTGCCGCCAAGAGGCCTTCATCCTCCCGCACCCCTCCTCCCTCCATTCCAGGAGCACTGCAGCCTTGCCTGCCGCCTAATCGTGGTTCACCCGCAGACCTATTAATAGATCCATGGGTACCCGTCAGAGTGTCACACACCAAGACGTCATTTTTTTCAAGCTAACACACATGTCTTAAGCACCTATTGGTACCAGGCAAGGCTCTTGAAACAGAAATATACAGATCATTGTGACAGACCTTGAAAACTAGATATTTTAGAGAGGCCGTATCAAGAATGAGGCATCACCAGTGTGCCCTCAGCCCCACTGCTACTGGTCAGTAACAAAGCACCTGGGAGCAGGGACCAGCAGCAGCAGCAGCACTGTCACCAGCTCCCCCACCACAGGCCAGCGCTGTGATTTACAAAGTGTGTTCAAGGATGCTACCAGAATCGTGGCTTAAAACAACTTTATGAGATAAGCAAAGCAACTTTCCCCCATGCACAGATGGGAAACCGGGGCTCAGAGAGCCTGAGTTACTTGTCTAACACAATACAGGCGTTAAGGAGCAGACTTGGATTCCAGCCAGACTCTCTGCCCCCAGAGCCCACGTTCATAACCAACTCCGCAGCCTTCCCAAAAGTGTCAGGTGAACTTGCACAAGTCCCTGCCACACACAGGCTATTTCAAAGTCACTTAGGGTCTCCAACATGGTTCTGGGCTTCTGTCCTTCTATGAAATCAAGAGCAAATGCATGACCAGAATGCTGAGGCAGAGGTCTGCTAGGCAGCAGGAGAGACTGCCAAGGACGGGAGTCCCTCTCGATGGGGGAAGGGGCCTGAGCCAGGCTGTGAAGGGCAGACATAGGACCGGGGAGGAGGAGGGATGCCCTGGAGAGCACGATTTACAAATGAAACCCACAGGACTCTCAGAGTGGAAGAGCAGCCATCAGGCCAGGGCCACCACCAACCGGACAGGACAGGTCAGGGCAGGAACCAGGAGACCCGTGTGATGGCCAAATGCAACTAGCTGCCTCACTTGGGCAAGCTGCCTCCCCCTAGGGCCTCAGTTTCTCCATCATAAAATGAAAGGCTGAACTGTGTGTTCCCTGGTCTGTGAGTTCCTCCAACACTAACTCCAAGGAACCCCTTTAAATTAGCTAAGTATCGGAGGGCAGAGACAGGGCTATATTACCTCATTCCTTTAGGACAGTGTCTATGCATGTAACACAACATGAAAAATATGTCCAGTATTTAAGAATCACCAAACTCACTTCCATTTTAATTCAACAGCATTTATTTATTAAACATTTGCTATGTGTCTAATCCTATGTATGAAACTATAAGACATCTTCCTAAGGTAGAAAAAGGGCCTTGCTATTCTCAAGAAATTGTTTTTATTTACAAACGTAGACCCAAGTGCTGAGTTTGACTAGGATTAAACACATTACGATTGGTATAATAATGATGGTGATTACAATTAAATCACATCTAGCACTGACTGCTTGAGCATTGTGCTAAAATGGCTCACGCTTGTTACCTAATTTGATCCTCAAAAACAACTCTAAGAAATGAACAATATTATCCTTATATCACAGAAGCAAATAAGACTCAAAGAAATTGAATAGCTTGTTGAGGATCATAACGAATGGCAGGCAAGGATTTGAAAGGACATTTGTGCTCCACAACAGTGCCCCAAATTGCAAAGCTGCACTATCCTGTAGAAAAGGGAAAGTCCTGGGCTCATTTCTGTTACTCAGCTTGAGAACAGTCATCTGCTGCTCACCATAAGCTCTTCTGACACAATGAAAGAGCACTTACCCCAGGCTGGGAAACCCAGAGCAGAGAAGACAAGAAGCCATGGCAGCATCCTCACGTGGTCCTGGGACTCCGACCAGGAGAGTTGCGGACAGCGGCCCTGGGAGAGACACCGACAGTTAGCACAGCCGAGCTCGCTCTGCAGACGGAGCACCCACCTGCTCATGGTGCCCCTCTTTGCCTCCCCCGCCATCCTGTGGCCTCCTGAGGGCCAGCACCTGTGCAGGCATCTCACCACCTGAGAACATCGGGTGCTCAGTCAACGTGAGGGCGCTAATGCCTATGTCTGGCCATCCCGCTCTCCACCCAACTCCTACTGCCCTGGGGAGGTCCTGCTTCCTCACAGGAGCCCAGTGCCTAATCTTACGCCTTCCCAGGTAGAAAATAACGATTTCTAAAATCCATGAGTATCTGTTATGAATAAACCCGATGCAGATAGTTTCATATCTGGTGCTGTGGTTTTATATTTATTCCTTACAAAATTCATGTAAGATAAATATTCTGAACCCCAATTTTATGGATAAGAACACTGAGGCTCAGGTGGAATGAACTGCAAAATAGAGGTAGGTTTGGACTTCATTCACTGCACTATGTGAGAGTCATAGTAAAGTCATCTGACTCAGTCCCCTACCCTGCAGAGATCCCTGAGTGATGCTTGGTCAACCTCTTCTAGAGAGAGAATCATAGTAACAACAACAGTTACCACTTACCGATCCCATTTTATGTTCCAGGTATTTGCTGAGGACTCCATGGATATTTCATGAAACGATCTCACAGTGACCTATTAGACCCATACTTATCATCATAGAGCTTAAGTCACTTCCCCAAAGTTTCCGAACTGGTAGGGAAAGAGCCAGATTCATCCCCAGGCCTGTCTGACTCCAGAGCCTCTGCCTGGAACTTCACGGCCTGCTGGAGTGTCTTCTGTAGTAGAGATTCTCCACTTGGGCCCAAGAGGTTAAGCTATAGGATCACTATCCTGCTTTCCAGCTCCAGGAATCTTTTCTGCTCTGTCAGGCAGAAATGAATTGCTTACTCACGCCGGACCAAAATGAAATATCAACTCCCTGAGCTGCCAACCCAAAACACCAACTTTTCCCCCAATTATCCTGTTAACATTTAGAAACTATAGAAGGAGGTTTGAGATCAAATGGGATAGATCATTCCCTCCAGGGTTTTTATACTACAATCAGTAGTCTCCGGATGGAAAATTTTTAAAAATGCAGCTTAAGATTTGAGCATATAGAAGCTTCCTGGATCAGGACAAACAACCCCTTTGCAAATAACACCCAGGATTTCATTCATTCAGGAAAACTGTGCACTGAAGACAAAATGAACACATCACAAATGAGGTAGGCACCTCATAAGTATGTGGGAAGATGTTCAGCCAAATAAGAGGTAAGGATTAACTTGCTCAAGATTGAAGACCTGTAGGCTGGCCTCCCAGAAAAGGAGCTGGCCTCCTTTAAAGCTACTGGAAGCCACTATCAATCATGGGCAACAAGAGTTTTGGACCTCATGGTGGTCACCCAACCCCATGAATGTCTATGTAGCAAACCCTGCCCCAACCTTGTCACAT
>RJWJ010023990.1:0-25232 GCA_004363605.1 Indri indri
GGCCCTGCCCAGGCATCCAGCAGCCCCTGTGTCAGGCTCACTCCCAGCAGCCGTCTGTCTCACTGGGCACCTGGGGAGATGCAGTCCTTGGATCCTCCCTGGGCTCGTAAACAAGTCCAGAGCCGGGTTTTCTCTCTCTCCTTTCCTCAATTAGGAGAACAGTCAGGCACTGTCAGTTCTTTTTCAGGTCCCAACAGGCCCTGGGCTGCCCTGGAGGGAGAAGGAGGAGGAGAGAGGAGACAGAGGAAACTCTCCCTGTAAAACTTGGCTTTCACTGAATAGCTTCCAGTTGCCTTGAAATCTAATCTTCTTTTGAACTCGAATTTGCCAGTCAGTCATATTCTTGGAAGGTGATGAGCTCCGGCTCCCTCCTGATGGATGGGAGTGATAATACCTTTCCAAGAACCCCACTCCTGGGGTGGTAAGAGCCCTATGCCTTCTAACGCTTCCTCTCACCTATTCAGGGAGACTGGACCGTCTCGGGGGGAGGATTCAGCCCTGGGGGACTCCACAGATATCCTATTATCTGGGCTCAGGAGAGAAAGTGGCCCTCTTTCTACCTGCTGACCCATGAATATCTTGGTATCCCTTTCACAGACCCTTATCGAATTCCCAAATGCCTGGTTTCTCCACTCCAACCAAGAAAATCTGACATCACGTTGACTCTCATTAACTCATGAATTAATTAAGTATGTATTTGCGACTCACCCTGGGTTCTAGGCACAGGGAAGCACGGTGGACAAGATGAGCATGAGGCACACCCTGGCGCTTCACCAGCTGAGAGGGTCAGCACTGGAACCAGCTGGAGAGATGGGATGGACTTCCAGTCAGCTGGTTTGGGTTTGAGAGAGCTCTGATGTATAAAAAGGTGGGATTTTGGACAAACCACTTAGTTTCCATGAGCCTCAGTTTTCTCATCTCACATGCATTGTCTTAGTCAGCTCCAGATGCTGTAACTAATTACCATAGACTGGGGAGCCTGGACAATAAACATTTATTTCTCACAGTTCCAGAGCCTGGAAGTGTAGGATCAGGGTGCTGGCATGGTTCTGGTGAGGGCCTTCTTTCAGGTTGTAGGCTGTCAGCTTCTTGCTGTGTTCTCGCATGGAGGAAACAGATGGGAGAGCTTTCTGGGGGCTCTTTTATAAGGGCACTAATCCTACAGGCTGCTGGTTAGCTCAGTTGGTTAGAGTGTGGTGCTAATAAGGGCACTAATCCCATTCATGGAGGCTCCACCCTGATGACCTAATCACCCACCAAAGGCCTCACCTCCTAACACCATCATATTGGGGGTTTGAACATATGAATTTGGGGAGGACACAGACATTCAGTCTATAGCTGACATGGTCTGACATGCTCCTCTGTTGTCACTGCAACAAAATGAAAGAAAATACATCACTTTGTATGCTGCAGCATTCCATGCAAATTGGCCCAGTGCAGATCAACTGTGCAACTCCAGATTTTTTTATTCAGTTACATAAGGAGCATTTATTGAACACCTACAACATACCTTGTACTGGGAATACACAGTTAAATAAAATAGAGCCCTGCCTCCTGGTAGAGGAGGTACACACAGAAGCAGTTGATTATAAAGCCAGGTGGTGAGAGCGATGACAGACCACGCAAGAGCACTACAGGAGAATCGAGGAGGGGGACATTCCCGGTAAGAAGGTACTGTGAACGAAAGGCTGGAGGCCAACTACAGCACAGTTCCGTGGCTCCAAGGCATCAAATATTGACGGGCAGCAATAAGAGAACAGAAGTCTGCAGGGACTAGCTTATAGAAGCCTTGTCTGCCATGGTAATAGGGTTGGAGTTTATTCTCTAGGTGATGGGGTAACTTTGAAAGGTTTTGAGGAAATAACAATAGCATCAGATCTGTGTTCTAGTTAATGGCAGTTGTGTGAAGGATTGATTGAATGGGCAACTGCAGAGGTTGTGAGACAATGTCACCGTACGCTGCGAGCAAGTGTGGAGGAGAGGGGTTAGGATGGTTTTGCGAAATATGTAGGATGTGGAATTACGGTGCTTGGGAACTGGATGTAGAGCAAGTGGGATCAGGCGAGGAAGGGGTTCCCAGGTTTCTAGCCTGAGTTCCTAGGTAGAGGGTGACATGGAGAATTAGTAAGGAGAGAAGGATTAGAGGGAGAAAGGGCAAGTTTGAGGTGCTTGTTGGATTTCCAGGTAGCAGTGTCTAGCAGCCAACTGAACACAGGCAGCTCTTGCTTTGCACGGTTCTGATACACACGAATTTCAGCTGCCAGGAAGGATTATAAACACCAGTCCCCCAACAACATGGTTTAACTTTCAGTGACCACACGCGTTAACTCTGAGTAGCTGTTGCACAGAGCACCCACTTCATTGCTAGCCCTTCAATCCACAAATCCACTACATAAATAACATGCGCATCATGATCCATGACCAATCATGTCATAAAATTAAAAGTGCGTCAAGATTCAAACAATAGAGAAATCAAGAGTACAGACCCAAGTCATGCCAACACCTATCTCTGGCCCTCTGCTCAAATTCCTCACTTAGAAGGACTTCCTGGAAGAAACAAGACTTCAAGCCAAGCCCTTAAACACAGTGCTAGAGAATTTTCACATCTCCTGATGTTAAAAGTGAAAGCTAGAAATTTGCCAGGCTAGCTTGGCAGAGATTGTCCTATTTTGTGCAAACAATGTGATTCCTATCACCCCAGACCTGGAAACCACATCCAACACCCTGGAATCATAAGAAAACAGAAATGATAAAAGACGAATATCATTGTTCTTGTTCTCTGCGCCCCAGTGAGTATCTGGAAGCTCTTTGTGGACTGAGGAAAGGGGAGAGGAGAATGAAAGTGGGGCTGGGATAAATGGTACAAACAGCACTAGCCTTGGAGCCTCAGTTTCTTCATCTGAACAATGGGGCTGTCGAATAACTTCATCAGCTTATTGCAAAGCCTGAAAGACAGAATGTGTGTGAGAGAACATTTTCAACTGTGGAGCACTGTTTAGGGTTAGATTGCAATGAAAATAGCTGAAAAAGGAGAAAAATGGTAAAGAATGTGGGATCCTGGTTTTCCATTCACCTCAGGAACAATAACAAAGCCACAAAAATTTTTGAGCTCACACTACACACTAGGCACTGTGCTGTAATTATTAGATGTGTTTTGTGCTCAGAGCAGGTGACTTGAGCTTTACAAGGGTTATCTCATTCAATCTCTAAGGACTGACAACTCAGCCATTATCAGCAACTAGTACCTTTCTGGGAATGAACTTATCAGCATCCAGAGGACAGGGCTCTTTAGCCTTGGAAAGGAAGAGACCAAGCTTCATAGGACGAGCTGCAACTAAGGAGGCCGAGTTAGGGCACCTGCAGGGCCAAGAATGACAGGAAGAGGGAAGCCTTGGGCTCCATCAAATCTGGGTCAAGGCTGAAAGTCCCCACTGATCATCTCTGTGATGCTGGGCAGGTAAGTCACTTGACCTCTGTTGACCTTAATTTTCAGGAACACCAGAATATTAATAGTACCCATCTCATAGTGATGCTGTGAGGCTTAAATTCAATGATGCACATGCCACTCCTGCCGTAGGAAATGCTGCTAGCTGCCAGCCAGTCCAGAGGGGCTGGTGAGCCTGTCCCCTCCGGCCACAGGAGGCTCCTTGTCAGCCCAAGCCCAGCTCTATGAGAGGCTCTTTTGGCCCCCAGAGTCCTCCATGTCTCTGTTAGAGGGATAATCTGAGCTATTCTCAATGTAGAATTCTGGGCTGGGAATCATAAAAGATGGCCACGGGCTAGTGAGACAACTCCTGGGCTTGGTCCAGATTCTTTAGTTCTTTTCCTCCCTCCCTCCAATCTTTCCTTCCTTCCTTCCTTCCTTCCTTCCTTCCTTCCTTCCTTCCTTCCTTCCTTCCTTCCTTCCTTCTTCTCTCTCTCTCTTTCACATCCTCTCTTCCCCTCCTCCTCTCCATTTTTCTCCCCCTTCTTTCTTCTTTCTTTTAAAAAATATTTATTGAGCATCTGCTTATAAGCCAGACATATTTCTAGGGCTGGGGATGTAGCAGTGGCCAAAACAATGTCCCATCCTCAAGAGTACTAAGTTCTAGCTGGGGGAGAGGGACAAAGAGGCAAAATATGCACAGATAAGGGCTAAGGGAAGACAAGTAAGGAGGGAAGGTGGACAGGACGTCAGAAGGTGGGCAGGGGTGACATTTTAAGGAAGTTTGTGGGGGAAGAACTCATTGGTAAGGTGATGTCTAAACAGAAGGTTTTTATGGGATGGATTTTATTTGTGCCAACAGCAACCTGGCAGCTGCCAACATCTAAACACACCCACCCATTCTGTGTCTAGATACAGCTTGGTGTGCAATGTGCACGTCTCCACGTATGTACATGCGCACACATGTGAGGGTGTCTTGGTAGGCTTGGTCCCTGACATCCTGATGTGGAAGCCCCCTTGATCCCGGGACTGCCCACCAGCTGCCTGGCAATACCAACTCCTCCCCTCCCCCACCGCAGCCTGGGCGTTTCCCTCCCTTCCTGCTCATGACTGCAGACCCACTGCGTTGGGACATGCTCCTGTCCCTTCTCCCAGGCTCTCACTGACCCCCTGCTGGTTGTGGGGCTGTGAGGGTCTGTCAAGATGGCTGGGAGTCAGGGAGATAATCTTTGGGGCCATTTCTCCTGCCTTCTGTCGTGGCCACTTCATGCCAAGGGGCCCCTCAGACACATCCACACCCACTGCTCACTTCTCACCTTTGGAAAGGCCCATCATTTTCTCACTCCCAGGTCTCCTTCTCAGCTCCTGGGCTAAACATCTTGCAAGATGCGCTACACCTGGTTTTTTCCCCCCTCAAGAGAATCTCGCAGCCATAGCTTCATTATCACCACCATCTGCAGTCAGGTGAAAAGTGGCGGGGGAGAGGGGAGAGAGAGAGAGCGAGAAAGGAGGGAGGGAGAGAAAACGGCAGAGCTGGGGCTTTTCACCCACAGAAGTATCGTCTTTGTAACCGGCCACAACAAGCCTTGGAAACTCTCAAAGGACTGGGGTTTGGCTTCAGGGAACCTTGTAGACCATCCTTTAAGGCCCCCTGCCACCTGTTGTGCGGTAAAGCAGGAGGAGAGAGAATCTGTCGGAAGCAACAGGTGGCAGGCAGAGGAGCAGGGGAGGACAGAGGACGAGGCCGGAGCTGGCTGGGGTGGGGGTCGAAGGAGCAGAAGATGCCCAGGGCCGCGGAGAGGAGCTCCTGGGGCTCCACCAACGGAACCCCCGAATCCCCAGCTCATTCCTGGCCTCTCTCTGGCTCCAGCCTGTGGAGGACTGTCGGGGGCCATGGGTCCCCCAGCAGAAGCTGGTGGGGAGGCAGGCAGCACGGCGGTGGAAAGCCCTAAGTCCGCCCACGGTCTGCCTGCCGCAGCCCGGGCGGGCCCGGTGCCCCCAGACTTCCTCACGCGTCCGAGGGTCGCCGTGTCTCCCACGAGCGGAGGAAGACCTGCCAAACTCTTTTCTGCTCTGAAGTCAAGAAAACCCAGCATAAACACAGTGGGCTCTTTGAATTATCCACATGAAATGTTTTACATGTTTAGCCTGGAGCAGATGAGATTTAATAAGGGGATGTTCCCATGGTGATTTTATTAGGAACTGAAATAACCAGCTCGCGCCTGGTATTGTATCAGCCACTGGGCTCCAGGCACCTTGCCACACACTCCTCTCCCTGAAGTCCCTGTTGGGACCCCCCACCCTGCCACACACACCCACCACCACCACCACCACCACCACCACCAATGCAAAGAGACGTGTCTGAGGTTCAGCAGCATTAAGTAACCGACTCAAAGTCACGCAACCAGTAAGTGTTCTTCAAAACAGAAAATAGAACTGACTGACTCCGAAACCTGAAAGCCCTGTCACTGAGCTACCCAGCTTCTACTTACACTTTGAGAATTAACCAGGCAAGCAAATTCAGACCTTTTAGTGCTGGTTTACAAGAGGCGAATGTGACAGCTTGAGTCCTCTAGGGTTCAATTGGTTTCTCCTAAAATCTAAGTAATTCTGCGAGACTTAGGAGCTTCTGGAGGTAATTCAGAGATATTTACAATCCCAGTTAGGTGTAAGCACCTAATGCCATACAAGTACTTTTAAAATCAAAAGTATCATTTCAGATATTTTATGTGTTTTATTTTTAACTTATAATTTATTACATAAACATGACAACATGGGTACAAATCAAATGATAAGGAAGAATTCACCGTCAATTTCACCTTTCTAATTCATCCACTCACACATTCATGGGGAAACCACTTGAAGACACTTACATAGCTTGCCAGAAACAAAATGAGGCAAACTATTTGAAAGCTTCTGAATAGAACTTCACAAAAGCAAAGGATTAGAGGACATACATGCTTCCATCCAACTCAAAAATTTTCAGGAAAGAGAAACAGATACACCGAATCATTCTATTAGTAACAAGGTTAGAAGCATTTTCCTAAATACATACTTCCCACTTTGCTGCTTCTGCACTCACTGTTGCCCTTCACTGCAGTGGTTCACATCCTTCCCTTTTCCACCTTCCATGTCTCCAGTCCTTGCCTTCCACTGGCACCAGCCGTAGGCAAGCCAGCGTCTCTCTCTTTCCTGGGTATTCCGATCACCTCCTCCCCTTTCCCTCCAATCTATTCTCCATATGGTAGCTAGAGCAGTCTTTTAACACATTAACTGCCATGCGAGTTGTATTTAACTCACGCTAGTTTTGAGCCCGGGGCCTCGTGAAGCATATGTAACTCGCACGTCTCTTTACCTCGGGAGCCTCGTGGTGCACATGCAACTCACGCTGCCATGCTGTAGCACACATGTTATGTGATGCGTGCCCCCTGGGCAAAACCCTGCAGGTGGTTCATGAAAATCTTACTTGATGTTCTTATTGTTACAATTAATATTGACTATGTAATTGCATATAACTCATGAACAAAATAACAAATTTTTCATTAAATTAGAAAAGATCATTTGTTTTAGAAGTTTTTATTTTATGTTCATAATAAAACACCGTGGCCCCAAGGAAAATATTTTTTTCTAGTGTGGCAGTCAACGTGTTAAAAACACAAATTTGATTGTTCTTAGAACAAAGACCCAAATTCTTAACATGACTTCTAAAGGATATTCTTGGCTTCCTAGCAGCAGTCATTTCCCTCTTCCTCTCTTTGATGAGAAGTGTTATCAGTTAGGTTATGCTCAGATGCAAGCAACAGAGTACCTGACTCACAGTGGCTTAAGCAATAAAGACTTTTAACCATCTCATACATGTTGCACATCCAGTGTAGCTACTCACAGTGTTGTCAAAGGCCCTGGCCCTTTCCTCTTTGTCAACTTCAGAGTGTTGGCCATTGGGCCACATGTCTGTCACCTACTGGGTGCAGGACGGCTGCTGCAGCATGAGGTATCGCAGCTGAGTTTAATGGCAGGAAGCCTAGGGAAGGAACCTCTTTTTATAAACAAAAGAAATATTCCCTAGAATCCCCCCTGGCCAACTTCTTACATGTCATAGACAGGACTGTGCCACATGGCCCCTTCTAACTACTGAAGATCCCGGGGAAGTGGAAATATGGCAAAGGGAAAAGGTACTACCATGACCAACTTAATCCAGTCATGATTCAGTCCCTGAGTGAGACAAAGGGATGGGCCTATCTTTTCTGTCCTCTACCCTAGCAGAATTGGTGGTTCCGTTAGCAGGACAGAGGTATGGGGTGTGGTAAGGTGGAATCAGCAACTGCACCAATAGCAGAATTTGCCACAGGTCTCCACGCTCCCTCAGGGCAGCTCACCCCCTGCTCCCATGGCAGGCCCAAGTGGTCTGACGGCAATTGCATACCTCTGCCAGTAATGATTCATGAGTGGGCCAATGACACATGCAGGGAGGCTTGGGGAGACTTCTGGAAAAGTTCTTCCTCTATTTTTCTAGGAGAACTTTTGGAAGTGATCTTGTTCTCTTCCTCAGGATGTGTTTTTAAATTTTTTTTAGAGACAGAGTCTCACTTTGTTGCCCAGGTGAGTGCCGTGGCATCAGCCTAACTCACAGCAACCTCAAATTCCTGGGCTCAGGCGATCCTGCTGCCTCAGCCTCCCACGTAGCTGGGACTACAGGTGCACGCCACCACACCTGGCTAATTTTTTCTATTTTTAGTAGAAATGGGGTCTCGCTTTTGCTCAGGCTGGTCTCAAACTCCTGAGCTCAAGCTATCCTCCTGTGTCAGCGTCCCAGAGTTCTAGGATTACAGGCGTGAGCCACCACACCTGGCCTTTTCCTCAGGATGCAGTCTTGCATGGGGATAAACTTCTTAAATCCTGTAGCCATCTTATTTCTAGCCTGATACGCAGGGGTGCACAGAAGGGGGAACCAGCCGAGAGAAATCACAGAAGCTCAGATGGAGCCTGTGGCTGGCAGCCTGAGGTGGTCCCCCTGGCCCTGCCTCCTAGTATTCATGCCATTGTGTAATCTCCTTCCCTTGAGTGTGGGCAGGACAGAAGCACTCTCAGAACAAGCCAGAAGTGATGGCATGTTATTTCTGATACTAAGTTATAAAAAGACTGCAGCTTCTGCCCAGGGTTCTCTCTGCCCCCCACTTCCCACCCCTTGTTCATGTTGCAAGCATCCTTACGGAGAATCTCAGATGGTGAAGGACTGAGGTTCTCAGCCTGATGGCCAGTGCCAACAATCATGTGATGGATGTGGGAAGCAGATCCTTCAGCCCCAGTCTTGGGATGACCACAGCGCTGTTTGACAGCTTGGCTGCAACCTCCTGAGAGCTCTTGAGCCAGAGGCATCCAGCTAAGCCATTCTCAGATTCCTTTTTTTTTTTTTTTTTTTTTGAGACAGAGTCTCACTCTCTCGCCTGGGCTACAGTGCGTTGGGATCAGCCTAGCTCACAGCAACCTCAAACTCCTGGGCTCAAGCGATCCTCCTGCCTCAGCCTCCCGGGTAGCCGGGACTACAGGCATGCGCCACCATGCCCAGCTAATTTTTTCTATTTTTAGTTGTTTGGCTAATTTCTTTCTATTTATAGTAGAGACGGGGTCTCGCTCTTGCTCAGGCTGGTCTCAAACTCCTGAGCTGAAGCGATCCTCCCACCCTGGCCTCCCAGAGTGCTAGGATTATAGGTATGAACCACCATACCCGGCCATTCTCAGATTCTTGACCCAGAGAAACTGTGAGACGATAAATGTTTTTTAGTTTTCAGCCGTTAAGTTTTGGGGAAATTTGTTACGCCGCAAATGGGTAACTAATACGTGACCATTAGATTAAGTCAGTTCTCAAGACTGCTTGTGCTTAAGACTTCCACTCATATGAGAAAATAAATTTTCTTATTTCTTAAGCCAACTTAAGTTGGGTTTATGTTACTTGCAGCCAAAAGCACACTAACTGATAAAAAGAAGACTGCACATTATATTTCTGCAGCCTGCCTCTCCAGTGGTGTTTGAAAATACTTTCCTCCTTTCTTGGCAAAGTTCCCTAGTCCTCCTATGAATTATATCAAGTCCACTTGTTATGTTCTTTCATAGTACTATATACCTTTCTCTGGTATTTATCACAGTGGAGAATTAACCTTGCGTAACCATTCAGTGATCTCTGTCTCTCCTTTTTGAGGACAGGGATAGTATCTTCTGGGCACCATTGTATCCACAGTGTTCCACACAGTGCTGGAGCAGGGCAAGATCTCAATGAATAATCAATGAGTGAACAAACAAACACATTGGGAGTCTACCTTGGTGGCTCCAGAAAAGGGCCAAACTAAGTATATAGATTTTGGAGTCATCAGTATAGAAGGAATGTTTGACTTCCTGGGAGTAAGTGGTCTCCCAGGAAAAACATGGGAGTGAAGGTGGTAATTGAGGATGACCAACCTGTGGAGGTTGGAGAGAAAGAGAACCCAGCAGAACGGGTCCACAGGTGATGAGTGAGAAAGCCAAGGTCATTTGGCCATCATTAGGGACTCCAAGTCCTTGAGAGGTGGCAAGAGGTGTGTGTGCAAAGATGGGGCTCTTGGGGTGTCGAGGAGATGTACCAACCAAGCCAGGCTGCAGAACAGCAACCCAGAGTGTGGGGCCCTGAGAAGGGCATGTGAGCTGCTCTTCCTCCTGAAGAGAATGGATCAGGATGGGTCACCCCCCCTCCTCACACCCATCTCCCCGAGCCCCTGCCCATTGCCATGGGGACAGGACAGGCAGTGGAGCACGTTGAAGGCAGTGCCAATCACAGCACTTTGTATCATGAAAAGGGGTTTTCGCCCAATGCAGATCTAATCGTAGCATCCATCACTGCCACCTAGAGAAGGCTGTACCAACCCCAGAAGAGTCCTGAGATGATGGTGTAGCCACCCAGTGAATGCCACGTATGTGGAGAGTACAGCCCTACCTCCTCTTTTCTTTAAAGAGCTGAGGCTGGGGTTCAAATTATCCTGATAATTATTTTCCCTCTACTTTTTGTTCAGCCTCTAGCAACCCTGTCCAGCTGAACCTGAAACGCTACGTGTTCATGAGAACTCTGGCGACATCAAATGAGAAATGAATGTGGGCCTGATTGACACAGTGTCTATCAAAGTGTGTTTGAGTCAGAAGGCAAAATGTCCAGATGGCTGAAATTTGCTCATTGAGCAAGAAAAAGTATAAAAGAAATTAAGCATTATCAAATTGAAAACACACACACACACCCCTCACTCACTTTGCATGTGACCTGCAACTCCATACAACCAGCTTCCCTCCTTCCTTGCCCGATGGATGAAGGAGAGGGTGGGGGAGTGGAAAGAGTGGTTGGGAGGGGGATTATCTAAAGCAGAGGTCAGGAGACTTTCTGTAAAGGGCCAGAACGTAAATATTTTAGGCTTTATGGCCACGCAGTCTCTGTCGCAACTACTCGACCCTGTCATAGCATAAAAGCAGCCACAGACATTATGTTAAAAAATGAGCATGGCTGTATGCCGCTAAAAATTTATTTATGAACATTGAAATTTGAATTTTGTATAATTTTCACATGTCACAAAATATTCTTCTTCTTTTTTTTCAACTATTAAAAAATGCAAAACCATTCTTAGCTCATATACTGTACAAAAACAGGGGGCAGGTCAGACGTGGCCCGTGGGCTGAAGTTTACTGACTCCTGGTCCAGAGTGAGGAGAGGAGTTTAAACCAAAAGAAGTCTCTGTCTTCCCTCCATCTCTCTTCTTCTCTCCCTGCCCCTCCTTTCACCCCATGATGTTCAAAATTTATTCTGTAACAAACATTCCTACTTTCCATCTTAGCTCCTACCTTGCCTGTCTTCTAACAACAGCATTCCAGAAACGGGTCTTTAACCACACACTCACATCTCTGGAGCAGAAGAATTAACAAAAAGCCAGAGCTTTCTCTAGAGTAAGGTTCTTCGGTAGGGGTGGTAAGATCTGTGGGGGAGATAGTATCTTAAAATTCAGCTCCAGAGTATATTTTAATATGATTTTTAAGAATGGAAAAACAAAAATCAGCTCTATAAATCTAGCCCCACCAAATTTTCTTTTTATTGCTATATTGTAAGGTAAAAATCATTTCTTGCAACTATAGTGTTTGGACTTTAATTTTCTTACCTACTCAAAATGTTAAGTGATTTTCTCTAAGGTCCAAAAATTTTCAGTTGTTCTCACTTTGGGATGGAACAAACAACCAGACACTGTAACTTGCAACAAGGGAAAGGCCTTACTGCATGTAATTACTGTGGGCTGATGCCTTTGAACATATATTTGCAGAAACTTCAGCCTGAGTGAAAAAAGACAGTGGGCATCATGTTTGGGGTCAGGCAGGCCTGGGTCCAAACCCAGCTCTGTCACTGGCTGTAGGACTTACCTTCTGGAAGCCTTGGTCCCTTCTCCTGAAAAATGGAAATAATAATGTTCAATCATCCTGATGTTTAGATGAGCTCACAAATATGAAGAGCCTGGTTAATGTTAGTGTTCCTCATCCCTTCCATCTCCCCCGATCCCTTGTCAATCTACCAAAACCTATTTTGAGCGCCATTGGCTTGCATAAGCAACAATTATCCCGCAATTTCTTTTCTTTTTTTTTTTTTTTTTGCCATAAGAGTAAAATCTTAAGGCAGAACATGTAATAAAAAGCATTCAAAGTAGGCCAGGCATGGTGGCTCATGCCTGTAAGCCTAGCACTCTGGGAGGCTCAGGCAGGAGGATCACTCAAGGTCAGGAGTTCAAGACCAGCCTGAGCAAGAGCGAGACCCCATCTCTACTAAAAATAGAAAGAAATAAGCCAGACAACTGAAAATACATAGAAAAAATTAGCCGGGCATGGTGACGCATGCCTGTAGTCCCAGCTACTCGGGAGGCTGAGGCAGAAGGATCGCTTGAGCCCAGGAGTTTGAGGTTGCCGTGAGCTAGGCTGATCCCAACGCACTGTAGCCCAGGCGAGAGAGTGAGACTCTGTCTCAAAAAAAAAAAAAAAAAAAAAAAAAAGCATTAAAGCATTCAAAGTAAAACCTCCTGCAATGAAGGTACTTTTTTTTTGTTTTACTTTAGTTGTCTCAGAATGTTCAACTTAGATTCAATTACTTGCAGCAATAATTAATAGCACATTAATAAATGAAGCTGGCTTTCTAGAACTAATGAAGCTGGAGCAGAACATGAGCTCACGGCTGCTCTTGGCTCTTAAATCTCCGCTGAGGAGGAGAAGGGGGAACCTGCCAAGGAATGTCGGGGGAATTATCAGGCTTGTGGGTTTGCCAGAGGAGAATTAGCTGGGCTCTAAGGCATGCTAGGGTGGGGTGGGGGTGCCGTGCAGATGGGGAGACGGCTGGAAACAAGGCAGGGTGGGAGGGGCGGCGGCTGCAGCACAGGGCTGCAGGGCGGTGGGGAATGCAGGCTGCAGCCGTGCATCGGAGCAGAGGGGCGCTGGGCTTGGAGTTGGGCGCTGGGGTCACGCAGATTCAGTGTCAGAGGTGGAAAAGGCCTCAAGGTCAGGTGGCTCTACCTTATACAGATGACGAAACTGAGGCCCAGAGCTGTTCTGACTTGCCTGAGGACATGCATGTTTTGTAAAGAAAGGGTTTCATTTTATATGGCTGCCTTTCTATATGGGGTCATCTTCAGAGAGGGGACATCCAGTGTCCTGTTTGGGCCAAAGTAGAAACAGATGTCAAGAAAATGCTGAGCTCCTCCTGCAAAAGTCCCAAAGCAACACCGGCTACTTGTCCATGAGCACGTGGCAGAGAGGGTCCCACATATACACAGACACATGCCACCGCGGTCTTTCTTCTGCAGTTTGGAGATTGTGGGAATTGAAGCCCACTGTTATCCCTTTCTTTTTAAAAAAACTTTGTTGCTACTGCAACAAATAAATATTTATTATAATAAAATATTAATACTAATATGAACCAGACGCCAGTTTATGGAAATGACTCAGCTTCCGTGGTCGTCTGTCCTGAGAAAGGGGCATGTAATTGATTGAATGCCTCTGACAGGCCTGGGGTGTCTTGGAAAACGCACCTTCTGATCGCTCTGGTGGACAGTCTCCCAGGAAGAACTGCCTGCTCCCCTGCTGACCTTACGTTTTGGAGCCGCCGGCCGTCCAGATGCAGCCTCTGGCCCTGGCCTCCTGCTGAAGCCTCCCCTGCCCACGCCTGGGCTCCTCCCCTGGGCCGAGCTTCCCCGGTAACACCCCTCCCCACAAGGAGAGGGCCTGGCAATGGGGAGAAGGTGGCTGGTCGGTTTTGCTGGAAAAGAGGTGCCAATTATAGCCTTTATTAGGCTCACACCCGCCGTCTCGCTGCCTTTCGACTGCTCCAGACCACACACACACTCAGTTTTCCTGCACTGGGACAGGAGTCCTGTGTGGTCCTGCCGGCTCACTTATAATAAATCTGTGAGCTTAATAAAAGGCATCACTTCTATCTTTTGATCTCTCCTGAGTTACTCATTAGCTCTGGGTAACACACTACTTGACTGACAGGCCCTTCCCAGGGAAAACCCAGGTTTGGTGATTCTTCAAACAAAAAGTGGTGTGTGTGCGCATGCACTTGTGTGTGTGTGTGTGTGTGTGCGCGCGCGCGTGCATGTGTGCTGGGGGACACAGTGTGATTTGTGGGGAAGGAAGAGGGGAAGGAGGAGCTTGGCCACCTCAGGAGGTGTCTGGGACAAGGTTCCCAGAGGAGAACGGGCTCACCCAGGGCCTGCTGGTGGTGCTAGAAGGCTCCAGGGCCCTCAGGGTGTTGGGCTCTAGGGGCCTCACCTGATTCAGTCTTCCTTCCTGCTGTCCTTCAAAGTCCTTACCAGGACTCCATTTCTCCATGGAACCTCTCTGGTCACGCCCTGCCAGTTCCAAGTCTTAGCCTTAACTCAATCTGCATTTGCTTTGCATACGGCGAGGCCACTTTCTTGTGTGACCTCTTGCCTATGCATTCCGCGGAGGGATCAATATTCCATTTTCTTTCCTGCTTCCTGGCACATGCCAAATCAGTCATACCAGCATGATTTGTGGGCATTTGCTGCACTTCCTCTGGGATAGGCATTGGGCTAAGCACTGGATGTTTATTTTCCTGTGTCTTCACAACAGCCCTGTGAAGTAGGGGCAGCTGAGGAAACGCAGGCTCAGAGAATCTAGGCAACTTTCCCAAGGTCACACAGCTGATAGGCAATGGGACTATTAGGGACCCCATCTAGCGCTGTCTGAACCCACAGGCCCCGCTTATTCCCACACTGCCCCTAACCACCCACTCTGGCCCCTTGCAGGCTCTCGGCTGTGCAAGGAGGGCTGGTTCCTGCATTCAGCACTCTTCCCAGGACCCAAGCCCGCCGTCAAGGTGAGGTTCCCAGTGTTCCTGCCTCCCCGGGACTCGCATCATGCCCACTGTCTCCTGATGACATCACCCTGGGCCGCGGGCTGCTGTGGGAAACCACAGCCACTCAGAGAGTCCCGAGGAGGACGCCAGACTCAATATAGACTCACTGTGTGTTGGCGTCTCAGCTGACAAAACAAAATTACCAGGCCAGCCGTGTTTGGTCCTCCTCCCCACACAGACACAGCCTTCATCACAGCCGCCCCCACGGGAAACCACAGGCTCGGGGGCCACACGCAGCAGAGGCAGTTTGCCTGGTGGACTTATCCACCAGGTGCAGACTCAGCAGTCAGCCGAAGGCTGGGTGGGTCCCAGCTCTGTGTCTGTTTGACCTTGAACAAGTCACTCAGCTTCTCTGTTCTGTCTCTTCCCGTATAGAAGGGAGCTAATAACAATGCTCATTTCATGAGCGTGTTAAATGAGATCATCAGTGTAAAAGAGCCTGGCATTAAGGCAAGCCTTTTCTTAAAGGTTCGGTGTCATTAGTGTTAGAGATTGAATTGTGTCCCCCGAAAAGATATGTTGGAGTCCTAACCCATAGTACCTGTGAACGTGACCTTATTTGGAAGTAGGGTCTTTGCAGATGTAATCGAGTTAAGCTGAGGTCATTAGAGTGGGCCCTAATCCTGTATGACTGGTGTCCCTAAAGGAAGAAATTTGGACGCAGATGCACACAGAGAAGAGAACACCATGCAAAGATGGAGACAGAGATAGGGGTTATGCTGCCAGAAGTCAAGGAACTTCTGGAGCCACCAGAAGCTGGAAGAGGCAAGGAAGATCTTCCTCTAGAGATTTTGGGGAGCATGGCCCTGCTAACATCTTGATTTCTGACGTCTAGGCTCCAGCACTATGGGAGAATAAATTTCTCTTATTCTAAGTCACCAAGTTTGTGGTACTTTGTTACGGCAGCCCTAGGAAACCAATACACTTAGTATCAAAAAGATCGTTGGTATAGGACCCCAAGACTTCTGTCCTAGTTTTGATTTTGCTTCTAACTAGTTGTGTGACCTCGGACAAATGATGAGAGCATAGACCATTCGAATTGGAAAAGACCTTATTGCCCAGGCGAAGAAGCTGAGGCCCACAGAGGGTGGTGCTGGCCCACAACCCCAGTCAACCTCTGTCTCCACACCTGTAAACATGAGATCATTACTCTTGCCCCACCTGCTTCTCGGTGCTGTGCTTGAGGTGTTGATAAAATGACTTAGGTAGAACAGTTGCTGTCATGGTCACGGCAATACACACACTGCCATCTGCCTTCACAGGAGCACCGTGGTCGGTTTCCCAGGATTCTGGTTGATTCTGAAGACAGAGCCAGACCAAGGATGAGCTGTTGGAAGCAGATGAAATCAATAACAGATTACCAGCTGGGCACATGTGGAGGGGACTTGCCACCCAAGAGGCAGGGAGGACAGCATATATTGGCATCCACAAACAAGGGCTTTGTCTCCTAGGAAAGAATATGACAAATCAGGACACCTGGGTTCTGCACCTGGTGCTGCTGCCAACTTGCTGTGCATTCTTGGGCAAGTCCCTTACCCTCTCTGGGTCTTCCCTTGCCTATCCATAAAACGTGGAGCTGGGACCTGCCCCCAGGCCATGTGGCTTCAGTCTCTAATCTTAACCACAATTAATTTTATATTGCCAAAAGAGATGAAAAGATTTGGCATTCCAGGGGGCCACGGTATAAATAAGGCACACACGTATGTCCTGAAATCATAGAGCTGACAGGGTCAGGAGGTCATTGGGGTCCACTTGCCAGGTGGTCCCTCTCCTAAGCAGATGTTAATATAGCTTCTGGACATTCCAGCGATGTGCGCCTCCGTCCTCCTGAAGGGAATCATACTGTTGGCATGGAAACAGGCTTCCTTATAAGGGGAAGTGATGCATATAAAGATTAAGAATTTATAGAATTCTTGTTTTATAAAATGCCTCATTTCTGGTTCCGAATTTTTTTTTAAGCCCAGATGGCTTTGGGCAAATCACTTTGCCTTGCTTAAACTAACGTGGACACCTTGTAGAGTCACTGCAAGGGGGACACAGGATAAGGCTGTGAAAACTCTTGGCATCCCTGGATCACGGCAGGTGCTCATGAAACACAGGCTTTCCCCCCCTTATTCCTCCCTCGTCTTCATCATCGTCATCACCACCGACATCCTCAGCAGCAGTGCCAACATCCCCTCCTCAGCATCTTTATCAACATCATCCTCATCAAAGTTGTCTTTTATCATTATCCTCTGTCATCATCATCGCAGCACACATTTGGATTAATACTAGAATTTTCCATGTGTTCTCATAAGTGTGCCAGTCGATCCTTCAACAACTCAATGAACTAAATATCATTTTTATTTTACAGCTGATGAAGCTCAATCTCAGAGAACAAGAGTGACTTTCTCAGGCTCACACAGCTATAAGCATCGAAGGCAGAAGCCTAACCTAGGTCTTACGAGGCCAAATCTTAGGAATGTCTCCTTCAGTGGCATTAGCTGTTTTTAGCAGGCGTATCACCCAGCCAGCTCAGGTTACACACGGGTGAGGCCGGAACCTCCTAGTGTTCTTCAGTGAGGTGTGATATACTCCATCATGTCCTCGTGCAACTGACTTTTCAAAGCTAGAGGGAAGATTTCGTGTGTGTGTGTGTGTGCACGTGTGTGTGTGTGTGTGTGTGTGTGAGAGAGAGAGAGAGAGAGAGAGAGAGGGAGAGACAGAAAGAGAGAGAGAGAATGAATGAATGTGCATATCCCTGGAAACCTCTGGAGCTCTTCTCCTGCCAAGCAGACTTGGGATTCAGCCCACACCTGCAAGATTTGGATGTCTTTTGTCCCCTGAGAGTCTCACTCTGCCTGGCTAATCCAGGCAGAGCTTCCTGTTGCCTCCTTACAGGACGCAGTTCAGACCAGAATATTAATGGAGATTACAGCAAGAAGAAGAATAGATTTAGGTGAGGGAGGGAGCTTTGTGGCAGGGCAGCTAGGCACCCGGGGGGAGGCCTTCCATGGACCATCTTGGAGCACCCACTGGAAGCAGGATGGGATGCAGTGGGCCCTTTCCAGAGGTGCCTGGAGCCAGTCTATAGCCTGAACTCTGTCTCTAGGAAAAATCTGCCCACACCCTTGTGTTTCTAGGTAAATGGTATGCGTGTGTCTTTTTCCCCCTGCATGTCAAACTCTGCCCACTGTAAGTAGGTGACTGTACAGCCCAGTTTGGGGCAGTCAGGTTTGCATCTGTTGTCCTGATACCTCATCCAGTTTATCATTTGTCACCATCAAAAGTGTCTCTATTTGGACATTAACTATAGAACATTCTTCTAAGGATAAGCATCAAAAAAGATGGGTGACAAGGGCTATCAAATAAGGGGTGTGACATGTGGCTCAGTGGCAGAAGACTAGACTTACAAGCGGAGAACTTAAGTTTAAGTCTCAACTGTACCACTGTCCGCCTAGGTGGGAATCAGTTACCTCATCTGAAAAATGGGCATCATTATACCCACTTCACAGAGTTGTCAAAGGTAAATGGCGTTAGTAACCTCTGTTCCCTGCAGCCATCACCTTTAATAATTTGTTTTATCTTCGTTTTTCAGTTTCAGCTGAGCCAGTTTTTCTCCAAGGTTATTGAATATCTGGTCACATGGAATCTATGGGACATTGGGCCAGGGTCAGGGGCTGGCCACCTGCAGGGTCCTCTCAGAGAGCTGTGAGAACCTAGTCATCCAGCCCACGTCTCAGAACTGCAACAGCTGGGGCAGCCATGCTCCAGGAACTGCAACTGGGAAGATGGATTTGGAAGATCTGGAAGATTATAAAAAACATTTACTTGTTGGAGGTTTATGAAATTGGAGCCAAAAAAGCAGAAAGTGGTATTGGAAGGTGGATTAACTACAATAAAGGGCCAAATTTGTGTGGGGGAGGAAGGGATTGGGGTCTCCCTGCAACACCATGTCCTGGGGGACCTGGCCCGGAACCATCTCCCAGCCTGGTTGCTGAGCACAGACCTGCTCACCAAGTCCTACGCTGGGGAGTTCTGAGGGGCTTCTGGGTGCCACTCTACCACCCTCCCACTGCTGGTGGCTGGCAGGGACACCCGTCAGTCACAGCCTGGCTCTGCTGATCACGCGGGTTCCTTTTCCAGCCACGCACCAACTGCACGCCTCAACTACCCAAGCCACACGATATGTACAAACACAGAGGGCACTGCCAGCGTTGCTCAGGCTGTTTCCTCTTCTTAACAAGCTGTAGTTCTCCCCACCACGTGAATGTAGCCACCTATCAACGCCCGACTAAAGACCGCTGACTTTTCAAACCCTTGCTTGACTCCGTCTGTTCTGAGCAGTGTGAATTGCTCCGTTCCCCTGCTTTGCTGTAAGCTTAACCCTCCCTGCAAACGCCGCCTTGCTTTGCGAGTCTCTCTCTGTATCTGTCTCCCCCCTACTTCTGCTGTGAGCTCTGAGAGGACAGGCAGTGTCTCCACCCATCCGTACAACACAGCTATACAGCCCCCCTTCCTCCTGTTTCCATTTTTATTTAATGGAAAATTTTTCATCAGAATTATGTTTTTCTATTTTTTTCTGTAAAATTTAACAATGAAAGATTCACTTATCAAACAGGGCTTTATTTTTGTCAAATTTAATAATATTGATCATATCTTCTTACATTGTGATTTTTATTTTGTGGTCTTATTTCTGCCAAATCTAATTTTCCTGGCGAGATTCTATAATTTTCAATTTTGCCAAGAAAATGTAATTGTTCTGTCGATTTTTAATCCATAACAAATTTTACTGTATAGAGCTTTAGTTGTTGACAGTTTAATTATATGTTGAATATTTTTACACAGCCCAATTTTTTGTGGATCAAGTTTTTGCAGTGTTACTGTTCCCCACAAGATGTGACTCTTCAGTTTTTCTCTCTGTCAGATTTCACTGTGCACCATTTTAGCTGATAGTGTATTTCTTTCTTCGTTATTATTGCTACAGGCCAATTCTACCTGTAAATGTTACTGTAAATTAATCGTACAAAGTTCAATTCTTTGCATTGTCTTTCAATTGAAGCAAAGCGCATCAGAAAGGGCAAAGGCAGAGGATGTGTATGTACAGGAAACTCATAAAATTCTTTCTTCAGTATGAAAAGATAAGAAAATTTCCTCTTTCTCTGGTTCTTTACAATAAAACCTATGTGTTCTAAGGATTAAATAAAACAACACATAAAATGTTTAACATGATATCTGGAGCATAAACTCCATAACTACAGTCATTATTATATTAATCCTAAAGGTTGGGGAGTTAAATGGAACTGTGAACCCTGTGAGATGGGTATTATTATTATTATGCCATTTTATACCTGAGGAAGCAGAGTGGATTGGTGGCTGGCCCATGGCAATCCAGGCCATGAGCCCAGGCCTTGTGACACTGGATGCCAGACCCTTTCTCCCACCCTGTGCAGCTCTGCAGGGAAGAGAATGGTTCTTCCCCAGAAGGAGAGAGTCAGCTCAGCTCTGGGACATGTCAAGTGGACACAGGTGTGATATACACGCCAGGTCATCGCAGGAGTTCTACCAGAACACTGCCAAGGGCAGGCTAGGATGGGATCCACACACTGGGAAACATAGAATAAATGGAAACAAAACACCAGGCCAACCCCGGCAGGTGGGGGCATCAGACGGGACTCACCATTCCCAGGGCCATGAATGGGACAAATGACACCTCAGAAACCCCAGGAGCTTTGGGCAGGAGGGACCAGAAAGGAGCCTAATACCAGAGATACCAAGACCCCCACAGCCCTGACCCAGTGCCTTATATTCAAAACAATTAATATCAAAATTACTAATGAGATATTTTACATTTTTTTATACTAAGTCTTTGCATTTGATGGGTATTTTACACTTAAAAGAGATCTCTATTTGGACTAGCCATATACCTACTTCACAGAGTTTTCAAATGTGAATGGCCTTAGTAAGCTCTGTTCCCTGACCATGATTTTTAATACTTGTTTTATTTTCATTTTTCAGTTTCAAGTGAGCCTATCATGGTTCAAGAGAGTGGCAGGGCAACAGAGGGAGACAGTAGCTCACTCTGAATATTGGGGTGGACCTAGGGCCGGGCAAGGACTATGCATTCGTTGCCTATCATTGTTATAACAAATTGCCACAAACTTTACAGTTCTGAAGGTCCAAAGTCTGAAATGAGTCTCACTGGGCTAAAATCAAGGTGCCGCAGGGTTGTTCCTTCTGGAGGCTCTGGGGAGAGTCTGTTTCCCTGCCTTTTCCCATTATGGAGGCTGCCACCTTCCTTGGCTTCCTTCAGCAACTTGAGGCTGAGTCCTCACACTGCCATCTCTTGGGCTCTCTCTTCCAGTTCCCTCTCCACTTCTAAAAACTCTTGTGATTAGACTTGGTCCCTTTGGATAATCCAGGATAATCTCCCGATGGTAAGGTCAGCTAATGAGTAACCTTAATTCCATTTTGCCATCCAACTTAACATATCCACAAGTTTCAGGGATTAGCACAGAGATATCTTTGAGACCCATGATTCTGTTATCGCAGGCTGATAGACGCCAACCTGGGCAAAAGTGAGGGCATGAGAGACTGGATCATTGTAGAAAACTGGTCGGAGCCTGCATTACATTCTAGCTGTTAGGTGAATTCCTGGGAAATGGTGTGATGTAGCTTTGGTGTCAGGCAGAACTGGATTAGAAGTCTGGCTTTAACACTAATGATTGCTAACAGCCACTCTGAGCTACTTCGTCATCTGTAGGGTGATGATGATAATACTTAAGCCACATATTTTTAGCAAGGGTTCACTAAGACATCATGTGTGAAAATGCCTAACACATTGCAAGTGCTCAATTAATTTCCTTCTGCCATCACTCACCTTACAATATGTAGCTCTTGTTTCCTTTCTAAGATTCATTCATTTAGCAAATATACATGGAATATGAACCATGTGCTGAGCACTGTACTAGGTGCTGCAGGAGAGACAATACTGGACTCTATCCAACTCCAAAAATACAGCAGGGAGTAGAGGAGGATGACAAGGTTTATGCTTCTCCCAAGGTCCTCGTATGCCACACTTTACTGGGCAATGACTCAGAGACTCCCAAAGCACAGAACAAGGCCAGGAACGGGAGAGGGTAGGTGTTAAGAGCAAGAGATTTGAATTCAGACCTGGATTAAAAAAAAATAAACTTTTATTAACAATAAATAAAATATTTATTATTTTATTAGCAAAAGAAGAAAATATAAAACTATGTTTTCTAATTTAGTAACTACTAGTCACATGTGGCTATTGAGCACTTAAAATATGACTAGTCAAAATTCAGACATGCTTCAGGTGTAAAATACCTGCCAATTTCAAAGACTTCATATAAAAATGTAAAATATTCCATAGTAATTTTGATATTAATTATTTTGGATATGTTGGGTTAAGTAAAATATATTATTATAATTACACCTTTTATTTCTTTTTTAATGTGGATACTAGAAAGTTTAAAAATTACACATGTGGCTCATATATTTCTATTGAATTAAGCTGGTGTAGAATAATGAATCTCCATTTTGAACAAATCACTCGGCTTCCGCAATTATCAACTTCTGAACACTCTTATGTCATCCATATCTCCACCAGCCTCTGCCCCCACTGAATTATTCTGAAGTAGATCCTAGACATCACATTAATTCGTATGTAAATATTTCAGTATTTGTCTCTAAAAGGACTATTTTTAAAAAAACATAATCTCCTTATTACACCTAAGAAAAAACTAACAATAATTCTTTAATATTATCAAATAGAGATGTCTGGTTCCAGACAAGGTAGAGTACACACATTTCTTCCTACGCCCTCCTCTAAGCACAACTAAAAATCCTGAGCACACTCTGTAAGACAAACATAAGGAGACTCTGAAAAGTAGAGAAAAGGAGAACTGGCTAGGAAGTGCCAAGTTCCCGGATTTTCTTATTGCCTCATCTTACATACATTATGGCTTTTCACAGCCTGGAAATGCGGAAAGATGTAGACAAAAGAATCTCCAATAAAATCCTCTTCTCTCTAGCTAAAGAATCAGATAAGAGGCAGCCAAGCAGATCAAAAACTTTTGTGAAAATATTCACTCTAGTCAAATACCATGGGAAAAATGAGGCATCTGGCAATAGCAGTAGTCAGGCGGAGAGCCTAGGTTTTTATCCTCACCCAGTGATAACAAAGTTCCTATCCTACCTGCAGTGTTAGCAAAGGCTGAGTGGGAAACCAGGATTTCTGCATGATTTGGTGAGAAAGAGATGGCATCCCACGTTCCTCTGCTGGTGTGGTGTCACTAGAGGCCTGCTAGAATGGAATATTTAAATAATATCCAGAGTTTCATAATACCCAACATCTCTAGGATACAATAGAAAAACACCCCTTATACCAATATACCATATATTAAATATGTAACAGAGAGAATAGCCTGAAAAAAATGGCAAAAATGTTTTCTATCTCTTTAAAACCTTACTCACTCTTTTTGGGAACTGAAACCTGCATCCCTGCCTCAGGCCAGTGGTTGGACTTTGTTCTTTGTGCTACAGGAGATGGTTCAAAGGAACTGTCCCGGTGGAGGCCATGGGATTGTTTTGGGGGGTGGGGAGAGGGGACAGAGATGGGACTATCAGAATCATTAAAATGTAGTTGAATAGCAATTGCCAGAAGCTGAATGGCCTCCCTTTAAAAGCTCCGTATTTCTGCTTATTAGGACAATGGCATTCTAGACAGAAGCCTGCATCTCCTTATTTGCCGGCAAATTAATAAGCTCCTCTTTCCTTCTCCTCAAACCACTTGTCCTTGTTCTTCTGATGTGACTTTGAAGACAAGTGCCAAGCTTTTGGTAACATTATTAGTTCCAGGTACTTGGAAACCTGAAGCAAATCCCACCTCAGAGGGCCAAGGTCGGAGGCATCACTGTTCCCGGCCTCTCCCATCCCTCAAGGCAGTGCCAGACAGGAAATGTGTGATGCTCAGTGTAAAATGAAAATGTGGGCTTCTTTGTTCAAAAAGCAGGAAAAAAGTGCCATTAAAAGTACTAAAATATATATATATTTAAAAAAAGAACATAACCTTAGAGACCTATGGGACAATAAAAAAAATCTAACATTTTGTCATTGGAGTCTCAGAAGAAGAGAAAGAGTATGATGCTGAAATAAAAGCTGAAATTGTCCTAAATTTGGCAAATTCAAAAAACTCAGTGAACCCAAAATAGGAAAATCCAAAGAAACACATGCCAAAGCACATCATAGTCTTAAAACTAAAGACAAAACAACAACAAAAACAACAAAAAACCACACACACACACACACACACACACACACACACACACCCCCTGCAGGGTGCCAGCTCAGAGACAATGACATTTGATAAAATCTAGAACAACAGATTTCGTCTTGGTGAAGTGTTCTGTAAACGTCAATTAGATCTTTTGGCTTGTGGGTAATGTTGAAGTCCCTAAATAAGGAATATACAAAAAGAAAAGAAAAACAGATTTTGGTAACGGCTGGGTTTTTTTTAATGATTATTTTACTTGTCCTCTATGGGTGTGAGAAAACTGAAGAAGACTGTGCCCCAACCAATACGCTGAGAACCTTGGTCCTGAACAGTGGCATCTGTGGGTGGGATAGACAAGCTATTTAAGAACAGAGCTCAGAAGTCACTCTGGCCGCCCACAACCAGTGCCGAGTGTGTTGAAGGGAAACCAAAGGAGGCCTGAAGCCAACCCCTGGTGGAGCTACCTGCCAAGTTTACATGGTCACATCAGAAACGTAAGGGACCAGAAGGTGACTCTGACAGCATGAGTAGCAGCACCAAACTATCTAGAGTAGCAGTGTCTCGCACCGCAAAGCACTCTCACTCACGTATTATTCTTAACGTCTCTCATCTTCACAACAGCGCAAAGAGGAAGTCATACCCATTTTAAAGATGAGGATGCCCAGTGCCTAGAACAGTGCCTGGCACATACATAATAATGATTGGTTATGATCTGTCTTTCTCAAAAATCCTAACAATGGCAGAGAAGACGTTGTTACTATTAATGCTATTTTCCAGATGTGGAAAATTAGAGTAGTGAAATTTTCTTCACCATTTACCTTAACATCCATCCTTCTGCAAATCAACATGTTTTCACAGACCTCTCATTGTAAATTTTGCAGTGGCCCATAAAACGACCAAGGTGCTAACTGTCCATTCTTTCCTGCAGCGAGTGACTTAGCCACAGGTTCAAGTCTGTCTTCCGACCCCTTCATTGTTGCCGTCTCATAAGGGCATTGTTTCCAGCTTGGCAATCTCTTTTTTATCTAAAATAGTTACCAAATCAGTAAACTACAGCCACAAAATCAGAAACCCCAAAGCAGAGCAATATAAATTACCCAAACTAAAGC